>PVJA010055261.1:0-11217 GCA_004027025.1 Myocastor coypus | reverse complement strand
TATAGCCCATGCTGGTTTCGTACTCTCACCAATCCTCCTGCCTCAAGCTCCCAAGTGCTGGGATTACAGGCATGCACCATCATTGACTTTTCATAGTTTGATTCATTTCATTGATTTGTAGACACAAGATTATTCTATTGTTTTGATTACATATTATTATATATTCTGTACTAAAACAGCAATAGATCATGTTCAGTCCTTTTCTTTTGGATCCCAAGCATGAATTCTGAACAAGTGGCAGCTAGCCCTAGCTTTTTCTTTAGCCAATATTACATTCACATTTTCCATTACTTCATTTATATTCATTTAGACCCTCTCATATATTTAAACTTCCTCTGATGTTCTTTTGATATGTTTTCTGAATTTTAGTTTAGACCAGAGACTTGTGATACAAAAGAGCTAAGGGTGGAGCTTTATTAATTTTATTCCTGCGTTAGTTACTGGAGAAACATATATGAAATAAACAAAAGTAGCAGCTATAAGACTTTACATATAAATCATAAACAGAATCAGATCTGTCCAGTTTTAACATCTTTTCCAGTTCCAACTATTGATACTTCTGGATTTGTTTTATAAGTTTTTGAGCAAATTAAAGAGAAAAATTACAGGGTGAGCTCTAAGTAATCAATTTATTTTTTGAAGGAGGATGCCTCACAAGATCCTTAGTAAAGTTATTAATTGCAATAGTAAGTTAGAGGCAAAGTAAAACTAAACTAAAAGTAGTGACACACTATAAATGGAATTTACATTTTGGACTAGCTGCACCCCTGTGGATTCTGCTCTGAAGCTATTTGAATCCTCACTATTGCAACAGTTCCCTAAAAACTCTTTTAGTACCAATACTTGTAAAGCTGCCTAAGCTTTTTGACTTGGTTGTAGATAGGATTTTTTTCAAAAGTAAAGACCAAAAAATTAGAGGTACAAGAACACTATTAAGTATATTTTAAATTATAATTTAAGTGTATAAAACTTTGGCATACCAAATATTTTACATTTTAATTATGTCAGTATTTTACTGGTATTATAAGACGATTGTAGGAGACCAGGGAGATAGCATAGTGGCATAAGTACCTGCCTGGCAAGCACAAGGTCCTGAGTTCGTTCCCTGGTATTTTTAAAAAACAAACAGAAAAATGCATTGCAGGAAATTTTGTTGATCATATCATAGAAGAAATTTATTTGTATATGTTTCTTGATAAAGTTCCCATTTAATGTATGTATTATTTGTGTGGGTTTTTTGGTTATTGTTGTTGCTTCATTTTTAAAATAAGTATTTCATAGTGTAGATCATTTAATTCTTTGGGGGTAATCATGAAATAAACAAGTCAAATGTAACATCATTAAATGTGAAAGCAACAAATTCAATATGAAAGCACTTTTATTCAATGGAAAAAGTATTTTTATTGGCAAAACTAGAGATTTCTCTAATTTCCTGTCTGTACTTTTATAAATAAAATGTGTTACTTCATTGAAATCTTAAAATTATTTTTTCATTGGAAGTTAGATCATTCTTATAGTTTTAAAGTAAATTGTTAAATATCTTGAACCTGTAATTTTGATTTAAAATAATGCCAAGATTTGCTTTACATTATGACAAATATTTACACTTTAGAAAATAGACTTTGCCTGCGTTCACTCAATATAATTTTTGAAATAACTAGAATATGGATACAGATTCACAGATCTTTTTTCTAGTTATAGCAAAATTCATTTTACAGACTATATAGAAATAAATTGTGCAAAGTAATGTACATTTAACATTTACAGATTGGGGAACTGAAGGATTAGGAATTTTGTGTGGCTTAATTTGGAGACCATCTCTCCTCAGTCAATAGGCTTCAGCATCATCTGAACTGCTCTCAAGGAGTATGAGCCGCCTCTGTATTCAGCCCAGAAAATCCCATCTTGGTGTTTGCTTCTGTATTGGCCTCCTCGGTACCACACTCCATTCAGGTTGGAATGCGCACAGGCATTGTACCACCAGCCTCCTTTATGGAAGTGGGCGCAGTTGCCTTTGAGGGAAGAGGATACCACAGTAAAAGCTCCTTTTAAATATGGTACTTTGCAAATCATCAAAACTTACTCTGCTTTGGAATAATTCGATTTGATCCTCCCATACTTTTTTTTAGTAATTTTCTTTCATTTATATTATTGCCACTGTCCCCTTGGTTTAAAAAAAAAAAAAAAAAAAACTTTAATTACCTTTTTTATTTTCTGTTTTCTTAATATGTAGTTTTAAAAGATATTTCATTTTCTAGTTAGTAGGATAAATAAAATGCAATATTTTTTTGTATATCGGAGTGATACAGAGAGGTAGGGAAAACAAAGGTACAGAGTTGACTAAAGAGAGAAGTTAGAGAAAGATTCAAAACCCAGAACAGTAAAAGCACAACACGATGGCATGGTTTTACCAGCAAGTAAATAGGTTCCCCTAAACAAGTAGACGTGAGGGATGGTCATCTCTCTTTACCCACTTATACCAGTGTGAAATATGTAAACTTAGAAAGCTATGTTGCTTGCTAAAATAACAGTTGAAGGAAAAAATGAATCATTTTCCAGGGAAAGTACCTCTTCTTCAGTGCCAGAAACTAGATTTAAAAGAGTATATAAGAATTAAACTGAAAATTCTATGGATAGTATAACTAGATTATTATAATAAAAATATTTCTTCATCTTCTGTGTCATATTTCACAGTCATCTTGCTTCTTTCTTCTAAGAAATGGTCTATGCCATATATTCATTTGACTTGCCTTTTTCTCTTCCACCAGAACTTCATTCAGACATGCCCTGCCTGACCAACTCAGTAGTACCCACCTGAGGCTCTGCTGCCTGTTGCTTTCTTCTAGTGTCTCTCTGCTTCTGCCTCTGCCTCTGCCTTTGTATGTATGTATGTATGTATGTATGTATGTATGTATATATGCATGTATGTATGTGTCTCTTCCTAGAGGTGAGCTCCAAAGGGCGGAAATGAGTTCACTGCCATATTTCTGGCACCCACAGTAGGTGTCAAATTAGTACATTAATTTGAGACTAATTTTTATTTCCACATGAATGCAGTTTGGCTTTTCTTTTTCCCTAGAATCCTTTTTTTTTTACAAATACCACATTTTTAAATTGCCTTAGAAAGAGACCCTAAAAGCTATTTTTTCAATACAGTGTATGTACTTTGTATCCAAAAGGACCTTTTTGGAAGATTTTAATATGTATTTTAATAATCAGTAAATATGGTACTTTTCAAATTAAAAACTCTGCTTTGGAATAACTCAGTATGATCCTCATTCAGATCCTCAGTCTGTTTAATACACAGAAAATGATGTTTCTGTGAAATTTGGTGGGGTTTTTTGTTTTGTTTTGTTTTGTTTTGTTTTTGACTATTTTACTCACCCGCATACATGTCTTTATCTCTGTCCAGTGTGGTGAATTGTTTACCATTGTGCCACATCATAGAATCTCCTGCGTTTCCCTGGTAAGTTCCCAGGCGCAGTCTGTAGAATTCACTTTCAGGTTCTAGACGAAAGCTACTATATTCTGCATAGACTTTCTTATCACTCCAGTCTTCTAATTCAATCAACAACTTATAATTATCTTGATTGCTGAGCATATAGATATTTTCTAGTCCAAGCCAATATTCACCATCAATGTTTCCAAATCCTTTCTGTTAATAAAGAAACAATGGGTAAATAAGTGGAGAAATAGTAATTATTGATATACTGTAGATAACTTTAACATTCAGTAACATAAAAATGTTTGCTATTTCAATAGTAACATCACCTTCATTGTAGTAGCTGTGATTTTTATAAGCTCCATGTTTTCATTTTGTTTTGCTTTGCTTTCTCTTAAATGTCAGTTTATTAGTATAGCCAAATACAGATTTGTGTAGATAAATTTGTATAGTCAAGCCCTACTAATAAGAAAAAGGCAAGATAAAACAAAAATTTATTTATATCTATAATAAACTATTAACTAGTAAACTACCTGAATTCTTAAAAAGTTGTTTCCACTGACTAACTTATCCATAGGGTCTTTGCTTTTTCTGTAAAAGTACGTGGTTATTTTCCTTATTTTAGTCGAAGAAAGAGGGTATCTGACATTAAATGGAGGCCCCCCTCCATCATTTTTGTTAGTTCTTATTTAGAAATTCAAACTTCTGACTTGGGTATATTAAAGTCATGTTCTTAGTTTTTTAGTTTTTTTCTTTCTTTCTTTGTGTGTGTGTGTGTGTGTATGTGTATGTGTATGTGTCTGTGTCTGTGTCTGTGTCTGTGTACAGGGTCTCACTATGCAGCTTGCATTCTTAGCTGCCAGTAAGTTTTCACCTAACATTGAATTACGACTTTACAACTTCTAACTGTGAATTTGCCATCTAGGAAATATAGTTTTTCCTATCTTCCAACCTTTAACGAAGATGAATATATGCCAGTCATAAAATTAGCATTGTGAACATCACATTAACAAAGAGAAATTGTTTACCTTTCCAAAACTGTTACAACATGATTTTGTTCTATGTGAAAATCTTGGTGTATATCACTCCCCAGTAGCGTATGTTGTGTCATAAACTTGAAACATAGTTACCAGAAATAACTACTCCAAGAAAGGGGAATCTTGTTTTTTAAGTCCTGTACTTTGCTTTTGCTCAAGTATGTTTTAATATTACAAATGTGTCTTAGAAAACAGACTTGAATAATGTTTGCAGATATAGTTATAGATCATCCAGAGCAAAGGGGCACATTTTAAGATACATCTTCACCTTGCTTTTTAACCTTAATTTTAAAACTAGAAGTCTATTCCACATCTTATTTATTGCATAGAAAGAATGGCCAATACTGTGAGTGTCTTTGTTCCCGTTCTCTAGTTCACTGATTTTACCTTGTAGTTTTCCCAGTTTCTGAAGAAGTTGACAGAGCCATCTATTCTTTTCTGAATGACAGTCCAGCCCCCAGGATCCAAACTGTTCTCACACCATAGTTGTATCGGTCCATTGCTGTTTTCGGGTTTAATCATATAAATCCCACTGACTGAATGCCCGGCATCCTTTGCATGCTGACAGTCTTTAAATGGTCCTGTAATTTAAATATCATTGATTATTAGGAAGTTTAATATTGCAAAAGAGATATTAAAATAGTTTTTAATCAAGATTCTTACCTTTATGTTTTTCTTTACAGCTACCACTTTTTATCTGTTGTGTATACGGTACTATAAAGTTAAACTAAAAGAATTACTCCAGTCCCACTATTTGGAACATTAACTTGTTTCATTTTCCACTCTTCTCTGTCTTGTTTGTATATAAACACTTTTATAGTTATAATCCTAAAACAAGTAAAAAATTGGATTGTCTTTAATAAACATTTCTATTGATCTATAATCTCCCTTCTAGAACTTATAGTAAATGTACACTAGTCTTTGACATTGACATAGCAATATTAATTTTTTTCTGATTTTTGCTGTTATAATTAATACTGTACAGAGTATTTTCACTCATATTGGCTTCTCTTTTTCTCATATTTACTTAAAATGTTGTGGGATTGATATACTGGACCAAGAACATATCAGCACACTTACATATCTTCGTAGTATCCAGTTGATTGTTCCTGAAACTTGATTACAGTGGAATATACTAGTCCCCTGAGTTACTCAATAAAGCGGAAATACCAAAGATAGTTAAGTCTTAGAAACGCTAAATATTACTTCCTATTTGGGATCTCACAATACATATTCTTATATTAAAGACTAAAAAGCCCTGCGATAAATCAGAGTTTCCAAATTTAAGAGTTAAAATTCCAACATTTCTTTCTTTTTTGTTTTTTGTTTTTTGCAGGATCTTATGCAGTTCAGGCTAGCTTTGAGCTTACTTTGTTATTGTAGACCACGCTGGTCTCGAACTTGCAGTGATCATCCTGCCTCAGCCTCCAGAGTGCTGGGATTACAGGTGTGTGCCACTACACCAGGGCCAACATTTCTTAATGGGCCATAAAAGTAAATTTCAGGAGTATTAACCTAAACCGTGCGCACACACACACACACACACACAATTTTTAGTACTGGGTATTCAACCCAGAGTCTTGCATACACTAGGCAAGTGAAGTGCTCAGCCACTACTGAATCACACCCTGACTCAGGATCTGAACATCTTTTAAAGTATTGTATCATTTATGACTTAGTGATTTTATCACATCTGTATGATGACCCTATGATAGTTTTTAGATGGTCCCATAGATAGAACTGTTTTGTTTTTGTTTTGTCTTTTTGAGACAGAGTTTCACTATGCAGTTCAGTCTGGCTTTAAACTATGTAGCTCAGGATGGCCTCAAACTCATGGCAGTCTTGATTGCATCAGCCTTCCAAGTGTTGGGCTTATGGGGTAGACCACCACATGTAGCTTAGATACCCTGTTTTTAATCAACTGACAAGTTCTTCAGATTTTTATTAAATGACAAAATATTTTGTAAAATCAGAGATAAAGTCTCATTCTTGAACTAGTAGGTTCCACACTGGAGATCTAAAGAAAGATAGCTTCTAATTTTACTAAATGTCCTTCAGTTTTATCCTTTACCAGTGTTTTGAGCCATGGCATAATAGCCAAATTATGATTATGATTCAGAATTATCCTAGGTCAGAACAAAATATAAAAATTCCACTTGTCAAATTTTGTTTTGTTAGTTTTTAAATTCTAACATACATACTTTATTTATTTTTTGTATAAAATATAACTTTCAATTTATTATTTCTTTCCCAAGACAGTTTTCTTCAGTCCATTCAGACCCAGCTCCCCTTACACAGGCTTTGCTGGAGGTCGTGGGGCAGCACCAGTAGGTCTAAATCGAGGTGGAGGTGTTGGGTCCTTGCGGGCTTCACGAGATCAATTTCTGACCATTTTGCTGTGAGTGGCACTACTCACACAGTAATACAGTGTCACATACAGTTTAGGAAGCACATAACTGCTCCGGAAATGTCCCTGATGGCGGCACCCTCCACTATGTTCTTGGTTGTTTGGGGCTTTTTGGTGTTTTTTTGGGTTTTTTTTTTTTTTTTGAGACAGGGTCTCGCTGTACAGTTCAGGCTGGCCTTGAGCTCACTTTTGTAGCCCAGGCTGGTCTCGAACTCGCACTGATCCTCCTGCCTCAGCCTCCCGAGTGCTGGGATTACGGGCGTGCACCACCACACCCGGCCCTCCTCCACTTTGTTCTGAGTGACAGATTTCTTAATGGCCTTATCCTTGGGTACGCACGGGGCGCAGTTCGTGCAGCAAATAGGCTGCACATGATTGCAGCCCTTTTTGGCACAACTGTTGTTTTTTTTTTTTTTCATCATCTTGGAAAGGAGGGCCCGTAAGAAACTTATTTTTTAGAAATCATGTGAAAACAGTTAAAATTCATACAAGAATTTCTGTTTCATAAGAATAATATCATTCTTCAAATTTTGAGAAATATGCTGTATATACTATACCTAGAATCTACACTGTCTCTTTTGGCCCTTATGAGGATAAAGTTAATCTCATTAAATAAATATTTATACATCTGTAGTATTATAGTTGAGCCTTAGAAAATGTGAGCTAATTGCTCCTTGAATGAGACCTTTTTTGGTTTTGTTCTCAGTTCATATCTCACTATTTTAACTCAGTAAATCGTCAGTAATTATTTTAATGAATGATTCAATCCTTTTCCACTGTTTTAAATACAGAACATTGAAAGCAAAAAAACTAGAGAACATTAGTTGATCTAGTCCGTATTTTATTTCATAATCAGTTTCAAGTTTTCAGAATGTATACAGCATCCATAAGTGCTACAGATTACTAGTAAAAAAAAAAGAGAGAGAGAGAGAAATTGGGAAGCATTGTAGCCCTACATTTTTAGTATTGTTCGTTTTTCTCTTCTGGTATTTCCTTATTTTTGCACTCATTGTGAAGGTCTCAAACAGCTATAATAACTGCCTTAAAATTCTTGATCTGGTATTCTTAGCTTGCTAAGAAGTTGTTGTTTTGTGCAAGTCATGAATGGAGTTACTGTTGGGTGTTTTTTTGTAAGGTTTTTCTTTTGTCTACTAAGACTATAGGTTTTTGTTTTTTCATATATTAAAATAGGAAGTTGTATTCTATTTTTGTTATATTTTTAATATTAAACTAATCTTGTATTCCTGGCTAGATTCATCTTAGTCAAAGTTTTCAAAACTCTTAAAAAGTAATCATCAGTAACTGCTAAACTCTGTACCCTTTCATTCCTGATCTTGATATAATTCTGATCTTGTTATAACATCTTAATATATTTTAAACTAATAAAAGTAATGACTAATTGAAGGGTTTTTATGTATTTGGTACAGGGTCTGACAATGCAGCTCAGACTCGTAGTGATTCTCCTGTTTCAGTCTCCCCAGAGCTGAATTACAGCTGTGCACCACCACACCCGGTGTTGGTGGCCAGCTCAGTGCACATGGGCCAGGGCCAGCTCTGCAAGTGGTACCAGGGATGGAACCTGGGCCTTTGTGCTTGCCTCATAGTCATTATTTCTACTGCAGAGAAATAATGTATTATAGAGAAATTTTATTTTTTACAAATAGAGGCCAAAAAAAAAAAAAAAAAACAGCAGCTGATTTTAGCTGTTAGAAGACTTATATTCAATGTAAGTTACTTGTAATACAAACCATTAATGTGTTTGAGGGAAAAAGTCAGCATGTCCTCTCCTTATCGATATTATTTTCTTTTTTTCCCCAATTATGCATGGGCTAGCTTCACATTACAGAAGTCAGAGAAAGGTGGAAAGGTGGTGTTTTTATTCCTTGTGTGAGGAAATAAAAGGAAAAGTATAAGGTCTACTCCATACTTACATTATCTTATATACTATATGCTAATATATTTACATGATAACTTACATTTTGTTCTGTATTCAGTCACTTAGACTGAATAGAACCTCCATAGGCCCTCAGAAATTTACAGAGCTAAACGGTTTCTGGTAGGAATGATTTCTATAATATGCTCAGTTCTGCATTATTTGATGGAACAAATAGCATTTTCCAAACACAAATTAAGAAATCCGAAACGCCCTAAAACCTAAAACATTCTGAGTACTTCAGACTGGCCTTGAACTCACTTCATCTTCATATCCTTGGCTAGCCTCAAGCTCACAGTGCTCACAGCGATCCTTCTACCTCATCCTCCCAAATGCTGGTATTAGAGATGTGTGCCACCATGTCCAATTGAAAGTTGCAACTTCATTGTTTTATGTCTTTGGTACAAGGCCTCACTACGCAGCTTGGACTCACAGCAATATTCCTGTTTTCAGTCTCCCTAGCACTAGGATTACAGGCATGCAACATCACGCTGGGTCTTGGTGGCTGGCTCAGGGTGCCTGTGGGTGGGACTGGCACTGCATGTGGTGTAGGGCACTTTCCTAAGCAGGCCCTTAGTCCACTGAACTATCGTGCTGGCCCTGAAAGTTACAACTGTATTTATTTTTTATTTTTAATCTATCTGTCTGCCTGCCTGTCTGTCTGTCTGTCTGTCTGTCTGTCTGTCAGTCATGGCCAGCTCAGCCTGCCCTGGGGGTGGGGCTGGTGCAGCATGTGGTGCCAGGGATCAAACCGTGGTCCCTGTGGCTGGCTAAGTTTTCCTAAGCAGGCGCTCTAGACCACTGAACCATCTCTCCAGCCCATGAAAGTTACAACCTTAGAATCCATCCAAATATTCCAAAATACAAAAACTCCAAAATTGTAAATGTTGTCCCAAGAATTTTGGGCAAGGTATAACTCATCCTGAATTTTGTCTACTTTCAAAGGCTTGACATTCCTAGTATTTTGTAGAACCTCAATAACTTTATGAAAGTACAACTTTTTTTTTTTTTTTGTCTTTTTGAGACAGGGTCTCGCTATGCAGTTGAGGCTGGCCTTGAGCTCGCTTTTGTAGCCCAGGCTGGTCTCAAACTCGCACCAATCCTCCTGCCTCAGCCTCCCAAGTGCTGGGATTACAGGCGTGCGCCACCACGCCCGGCTGAAAGTACAACTTTTAAATGTATACTTACAGATAAAATGTAAATTGTCAGAACTACTCAAATGAGGCTGGCTAGATATCTCAGTGGACTAAAGCACCTGCTTAGGCAAGTGCAGGAACTGAGGTTTGATTGCCAGCACCACATGTCCACCAGCCCTGCCCCCAGGGCGGGCTGAGCTGGCCACAGGGTCCAGGCATGGGTGGTGCACATCTGTAATCCCAACGCTGGGGAGGCTGAAAACAGGAGGATCACTATGAGGTCGAGCTGTGTACTTAGACCCTGGCACAATCAAATACATTGAAAAAAAATAAAAACAAACAAACAAAAAATGAACTACTCAAAGATAGTAAACATTTAGGAAGATGACAACACAAAAGATACATTACAACAAAATCTTTTCATGTCTACAAAAGCTAGAGTAACAATAAGTTTTAAAATAAAAACAATGATCTTCAGATATCCTTCCTTACAAGTGAAAACTTATGAAAAAATTATATCTAACTTTGGAAATAATCACAATGACTATACTTTTTTTTTTTAATGACTATACTTTTAAAGTTAAGCAGTCAAACAGATGACTGAAGTAGGTGCCAGTCTGACTAAAGGGCTCTCAGTATCATCCTAAGTCATTTATATCTCACACGTAAGAAACCTGTAACTGCTCTGTAAAACCAACCACCCTCCTCACCTTTATGCCTCTCCCTGTCAATCACGTGCTCTGGATCAGACCCTTTCCCCAAGAGTCTCTTAGTCAATTAGCTAGTTCTTATGTTACCATTTGCCATGTGCACAATTCCATGTGTATTTAAGACATATGTTTAAGCTGCAGTTAAACAAGGTCTTTTTTAGGTTTTTTTCATTACAAAAGAAATTATCATTTTTTATAACTGATTAAGTCATATTACTTTGTTTTTTTGTTTGAAATAATAAGTGTCCTACTGAAACCAACTGCAGTTAAAAAGTTAGTAATAGGAAGAATTACTGATAATTTCACAATGTAGTTATTGTGTGATTATTTCTGATACATAGCTTTTACCAATCTGAATTCAATTCAATAAACTGTCACAAAGCAGCTATACCTGGTTTTGTTTTGTTTGTTAATTTTTCTTTTTTCATTACTTTTAATTAGAAATAACAGTGCAACAGTTTCAAAACACATTAGTAGCACATTCCCAACAATTGATACAATGCATATTGTTGTCCTTGTAGTAGTTATTCAGAGCACAGAATGCAGACATGA
>PVJA010055260.1:0-11258 GCA_004027025.1 Myocastor coypus | reverse complement strand
GGTTAGATATAGATAAAGATTTAGGTATAGAATGTGTGGATACATGGTGAGTATACACTCATGTGTCCTTTTCTTATCAGGTTGGAAAACCTAAAGCAATAGCAGCCACGGGACAGTGGCGAGGAGCAGGCAGCGTTCGCATTTGGCCGCAAGCACCGTCGAGGGCGGGTGTCCACCCAGACTCTCCTTGCGCATGACATGGAGAGCCAGTGGGCCTGGGAAGATGCCCGGGGGGAGGGGAGAGACGCGACGTGGCCCTGCGGACCGGGTCTGGGACCAGGAAACACACAGTAGAAGGAGATGAGCCGTCCGGTAAAAGCACTGGCTCTTGGTAATCGTGCATTAATATAATAACTTAAATTGCTGAATGTAACCAATACCCTGAGGTGTTAATTATGACTAACGCTAATAATAGCGCTTGCGGGGTGAGGTATGCAGAAACTACTATTTTTGTAATTTTTTTGGTAAATCTAAAACTGCTAAAATTTTAAAAATGTGTGTCTACACATATACTGAGTCTATTAAAAATGTATCCATCTGCAGTTCAGCAGCTTGCTGTGCTAATGAATGTCGGGACGGGAACGGGCACCGCTTTGAGCTCCTCTTGTAACTGGAGAGGCCAAAGCAGATCGCACTGATATCCTGGTGCCTGTATAAATTTAGTGTTAAGATATTTGCACACGCCTTTCTTTTTTCCAGGCGTGTACATTTTGAGGGCAGCCTCCATACATGTGGGTGCTGCGAATGTGTCTCTGTGTTGTATAATTTGCCATTATCGGATTTATTCGCGGCACATATAATTTGCTGTAGTGGCTATTACAGTATTGGGGAAAATAGGATCAACGATAAAAATGATGATCTAGAGGAAACGCGGATGTCATACAGTGGAATGCTATGGGCCGCTACGAAGCAGCAAGTTACAGAGTCTGTGCGACATCAGGGAACCTCGAGACTCGCTAGCCGACAAAGCCGCTTTTCCCGAGCAGAAAACCTCGCGTCACACGCTTCCTGCCTTGCTAAGGTTTTAGCCTTACCGTGGTGCTTGGCTGCTTAGAACCTGACGTGCTGTGACGCGAAGCTTCGCCCAGGCGCTCGCAGCTTGGTGCTCCACGTGACGGGGGGGAGGGGGGGGGCGTATCCGCACCAGGACTTGCTGCTCTTTGCAGCCCCGATAATCCATTTCTGTGCTCGCTACGCCCCCAGAACCGATTAACACCGAGTGCCGAGGCTCCATGGTGTGGTTGTGCTTGAGAGCAGAGTTTCGTAGTTTTAAATAGGATCGCAATGGCTGTGTGCTTTTATAAAACCCAATTGGTACGAGATTGACTAAGATTAATTGAATTATACAGTCAATATGGACAAATTTAGGGAGAAGCTCTATTGTATATATAAATTAGACGCCAATAAGGCTGTTTAGAAACCCACTCTCTGTGTAAGTTAATGATTAAAAAAGTATCCAGCAAACCAATAGCATGGTTAATGATTTATAAAAACACCAGTCTGGGTGTGTGAAGCACTGGGAAAGAATGTGTCTCTTTCCTGACCAGGTAGCCCAAGATGCATGCTTTAGAGGAAAGACTACGGGCTCCAGAGAAAGCAGAACAAGGCCTTCATCATCGAAGCCGTGAAATACGTGCCTAGGGCCTGACCTTCCACTGGGGTTGCTCGCTCCTCAGAGACAGCGTTACTCCTCAGAGGGAATAAGGTCGTAACTGCCACAGGCCTAGTTATTGTTTTATTGATTTCAAAGAGCCAGCCCATACCTGACCCAGCAGCATCAAGCTCACCGGGGCACAGCCCGAGTGGCGTGCTGCTGCTGTGCAGGTCCTCCGGGAGGCAGGGTACAAGCTGCACTGTTGTGCAGGCGTTTTCCCCGGCCTCCAGTGGCACCGCGGAAGGAGGCACTTCCTCACTGCGTCGATCTCGGGCTTGGCTTTTGCTGACTTCTTCAGCACAGCTGAACAGAATTTACTTCTTCTTCTTCTTCTTTTCCAAGACTGGGATTTCAAGTCACGACCTTGCACTTGCCAGGCAGGCACTTGTGCCATGGAGCTATCTCCCCAGCCCCCAGAATGTACTGCTCTACTGTGACCTTGAGCTTAGCTAGGTGACACAGATGTGACGTATGCGGGGGATTACTATGTCTGTAGAAGTTTTGCCACGGGAACTTTCCTTGGCTTGCTGTTGCTTTCAGCTGTAGCTAAAGGATAGATTCTACAATAAATATCTGGAACAAAGTGTCCTGGCCGAGCCCAGCCTGAGTAATCGATCACTTTGCCAGTTTGCACAGCATAAGTAACAAATGCTGTGGGCAGATGCCACCAAGCTTCAGGGGGCTGGTGTTCGCTACAAGTTGACTGACACAAAAGCAGGTTTATTATAATTCAGTATTTGTATGTAATTTTATCGTGCGTTACCATCACCAAGTACCTCATCTCAGTTGCGTTGCTTGTTGCTGCGGCCAAATATCCAGCACCCAAAGGTGCTGGAAAGGGAGCAAGATCTGTCTCAGTGCACAGTTTATGGAAGTTTCAGTGTGTGATCGGCTGCCTCCAGGGCAGGATGGCACCGCAGAGAACCAGCACATGGAACAGAAGGTAGGAAAGTAGCTGGGCAGTGAAACAGCAGTGGTCACCGACCAGCAGCGGCAGCTGCCCCCCTCTGTCCTTGTAGCCTGCCCAAGCTGACACCCAGCTGGCCCTTCCTCTTAGCCACACCCAGACCAATCAGCAAATCAGCAAAGTCACGGAGCAGCACGTACCCTTAATCCCAGCATCACACTCGGGACCCAGCCACCCTTGAGAAGCACCACCTAAGCCTGCCTGAGGCTTTGAAGGGGACAGCTGGACACAGGCTGGAGTGTAGCTGCTGAATGCAGGGCTCAACACTGTAGAGGGCCTAAGAAAATGAAGAAGAGGAAGAGGAAGAAGAAGAAGAGGAAGAGGAAGAGAAAGAAGAGGAAGAAGAAGAGGAAGAGGAAGAGAAAGAAGAGGAAGAGGAAGAAGAGGAAGGTATGGTTGAGACTCCAGTCTTGTGTACCCTGTAGGGAAGGGCCACTTGCACAGGCTGGAGTCAGACTAACTCCAGCGATGAGAGGCAGAACAGCATGTCTCCTTGATAGGGAATCTCTAGAGGGAGTGAAGGGCCAGGCCTTGCTTTCCGACGCCATTCCCTGTCCCGGTAACACCTCTACAGAGCTGCCTCGGCTGTCCAGTTCCTGTGTCCTTCAGCAGGCCTCGTTCCAGGCTGGAGGACTCTGTCAAGTTGAGGGTTATGTCTTATAAATTCTTGGATGCTACTTAAAAATTTGAGAGAAAGAAGAGAAAAGATCAAAAGGTAAAACAAAGCCCCAGGTGGGTTTTGGGCTCTCTCTCTCTCTCTCTCTCTCTCTCTCTCTCTCTCTCTCTCTCTCTCTCTCTCTGTGCTACGTGCTAATCAAGTGTTCTTAACCTGGCGACAGCTGCCATTCACAGGGTCTGCCAGGCCCTTCCAAAGTGCCATCCACAGGCTCCAAGGGCAGATCGCCTGCACCCCAGGAGACTGCTTCCCAGGGCAAGAAGCTGTTTTTAGTACCCAGCACGAGATAAACAGACTCCAGATGAATCTTCACTGAGTAGCTGGTGTCTTTCACAGTTCTTTAAAGCTCACAGGCACAGGGCAGTGTCACGCACCACACGCCTGTGGCTTGGGCAGCACCAGTTCTCCCTTGTTAGTATTTCATACATGGAGGGACCAGCCACAGCCCTGGCTTCCGCTAGGCCAAGTTGCCCTGATTTCCTGTGCAACTTTGAGTCCCAGGATGTTTGCAGCCCAGAGCCCGAGCCTATTGCTCCACTGTGCCCCAGAACTGGCTGCTGAATGTGCAGGGGATGGGGCTGCCCACTGCTAGAAGGGGAGCCCCACAAGGTCAGGGGTTACAGCAGGAGGAGCAGCTGGCTAGGGAGTGTGGGGGGTGTGGACAGGAGAGTGTGCTGCAGGGGCCTGGGTGGAGGCTCTCGGGCACCCTGATTTACCCCCTGGGGCAGGGGCAGCATGTGTGCTGAGCTAGAGCCATTGCTTTAACCTTGAGGCTCACACAGGCCCCAAGGACGATGTATGCACACAAATGTGTGCGTGTGTGTTCATGTGTGTGCACATGTGTGTGCAAGGACAGAGCAGAAAGCTCACCTATCAAGTTCCTACCTTCTCTGAGCCTCACTTCTCCACTAGCACAATGGGAGATTTAAAGTTAGTTACCCCAAAATGTAAGGTAAGGCTCGCATTGACCATGTAAGAGTGCCACTTTCTGGTGAGTGAAAACTCGAGCATTTCTGTGGCTCACGACAATACCAGTGAACGTCCTCAGCCCCAAAGCTGCTCAGAGAACCTGCTTCACCGTCCACAGCTCTGTCATGCTGATGCAGGGCTCTGGAAGGAGGAAAACTCTTATTTTGATCAATAAGTTGCTTGTAATGCTGCAGCGAATGCTCTGCCCATTTTCTGAGTTAAGTTACTTCCCCTGCCCTTTCGCTTCACAGTTGGGGAATTTCAGGCACCACTGGCAACTTGAATAAAGCATGATGTAATGTGCTGCTGGCTCCCATAGAGTTACTCTCTCCTGGGGACAGGCAGGCTCCCCAAGGCTCAAGGAAGGCCCAGGTGCCAGCTCCCCTTCACCTGCCAAGGATGAAGGTGGGGTTGGAACACAGATGTATCTCTACTGGGAGTGTGGGAGGCAAGGGGAGGGGAGAGAGAGAGAGAGAGAGAGACAGACAGACAGACAGAGAAGAGAGAAAGACAGAAAGAGATGGAGAGAAAGAGAGAGAGACAGATGAGGGGAAGAGAGAGAGAGGAAGAGAGACAAAGACAGAGAGATGGAGAAGGAGAGGGATATGGAGAGGGAGATGAAAAGAGGAGAGATAGAGAGAGAGACAGAGACAGGGACAGAAAGAGAGATAGAGGCAGACAGAGAGAGAGGCAGGAAGAGAGAAAAAGATGAAGAGACAGAGAGAGACAGTGACACACACACAGATACATAGATAGATAGTGAGGGTCCCAACATCATATCTAGGCATAAACTCCTCAGTAGACTAATCCATTGATGAATATCACACTCCCAGGATCCAATCACCTCCCAAGCACTGCCTATAAGTGCAGGAGGCTTTGGGGTACACCTAGAAATAGACCATGAGCTATGTACTTGTACCTACTCTCCATGATGAGTGTAATCACTCACTAGTGCAAACAAGCGCTAATAAAAACAGAAGTTTAAAAAGCAGCAATCATTACCACACTGTAAAGGAATAGCACGTTTGCCCATGCTTTCCCAAGCATGTTAGGACACGGATGACCGATCTCTGTAGCTCCACTTGTAGGGATTCTTTGGTGTCTTGGGCAAGATCAAACTTGGTAGATCTGGACCCAAATTTCAGTAGACGTCAAAGGCATCACTTCACCGAAGTTCTACACCAATGATCAGAGGACAGTGCTGTAGAACAATAACAAAGAGAAGGAGCAAGATGCAATGTGAGGCCCTGAGCGCCCCCTCCCAAAAATGCAGGAGACAGTAGCATAGAAGAAAATGGGAATCACGCAGCTGAAATCTCTGAATTTATAGCGTCTGTCCATTTCATCTGTGCCTTCAATTCTTTGAGAGTATAGATTCTCAAAGTAGCTATTAATGATCTTCTGAATCTGATCTTCTGAATCTTGCTTGAATTTGAGTCTTTTCTTTTCTCTTTTTGATTAGGTCAGTTAGGGACTTATCAATTTCATTTAATCTTTCAAAGAGCCAACTTTATGATTCATTAATTCTTTGTATTGCTTTCTTTGTCTCAATTGAATTAATTTCTCCTCTAATCTCTAAATTTCCTCCTGTTTCTGGGCTTTGGGTTTCGTTTGCTCTTTCTTTTCTAGACAGTTTAGGTGCAGCATTAGAGTTTTTATTTGTTCCTGTTCTGTTTTGTTAATGTGTGAGTTTAGAGCTATAAATTTCCCTTTAAAAATTGCTTTTGGGGGCAAGTGGGATAGCTCAGGGGCACAAGTGCCTGCCTGGCAAGTGCAAGGTCCTGAGTTTGATACCCGGTTCTGCAAAGTTCAAAACAAAAACAAAAACAAAAAAACTGGTTTCATTGCACTTGATAAATTCTGGTAGGTTGCGTTTGAATTTTGATTAAATTGTAAATATTGTGTAATTTCTTGTTTAATTTCATCTGTAACTCACTGGTTGCTGAGGAGGGGGTTGCTTAATTTCCATGACACAGATGAAATGGACAGATTCCTAGAAATGTACAATTTACCAAAACTGAATCAAAAAGGAATCAGAACTCTCAATAATCCAATAATAGCCAATAAAGTACAAAATGTAACAAAAAATCCACCGACAAAGAAAGGTCCAGATCCTGAGGGATTCACTGCAATACTCTGAAAAAAGAGATAGAGGATTTCAGAAAATGGAAACATATTCCCTGGTCCTGGATAAGAAAAACCAACATTGTAAAGATGGCTGTACTCTCAAAATTGTTACACAGATTTAATGCAACCCCTATCCAAATACCATCAATGTACCTCACAGACCTCCAAAAATCATCCCTAAGATTTATTTGGAACCAGAAAAGAACCAGAATAGCAAGGCAGTCCTGAGCAATAAAGATAAGGCAGGAAGAATTGCAATTCCTGACTAAAAGTTATACTACAAATCTACAGTAATAAAATTAGCATGGTATTGAAAAAAAAAAAGACCCATGAACCCATGGAATAGGTTAGAAGAAGCAGAAGAAGATACAAACACGCTCAACCACCTTATCTTTGACGAAGGGGCCAAACATGTTTACTGGAAGAAAGATAGCCTCTTTAACAAGTGGTGCTGGAGAAACTGGCTCTCTACATGCCAAAAATTAAAACTTGACCCAAGTCTATCATCATGCACTAAACTAAAGTCAAAATGGATTAAATATCTAAATATTAAAACAGAAACATTAAATCTCCTGGAAGAGAAAGTAGGAGGAAATCTTGAAGACATTGGGCTAGGCAAAAATGGACAAAAATTAAAATGCACATTTAACACTTGAAAGAATCAACAACTGGGACCTCCTCTTGCTGAGAAGATTTTGAACATCAAAAGAAATTACCAATATAGTGAAAAGGCAACCCAGCAATTTCAAAAAAAAATCTTAACTAAGAAGTATTCAGACAAAGGTCGTCTCTCTAGAATTTATAAAGAACTAAAAATCATTAGGGTTCCAAAATTCAAAGACCCAATCCAGAAATGGGCATTTGAGATGAACACATACCTCTCAGAGGGAGAAATATTAAAGCTTATAAATAAATCAAGAAATGCTCCCCATCGCTATCCATCCATGAATTGCAAATTAAAACACTGAGATACCATCTCACCCAAGAAAGAATGACTTATCCTAAAGAAATCAGCCAATTACAAATGCTGGAGAGGCTTTGGGGAAAAAGAACACTTCTCCTTTGCTGTTGGGAATGCAGACTGGTGCAACCATTATGGATATCAGTGTGGAGATGCCTTAAAAACTAGGACTGGAAATCCCATTCAATCCAGCTATCCCCCCAGTATGAATTTTCCCAGAAGAACTGAAAACATCATATTATGGTGATGTCTATGCTCCTATGCTTATAGCAACACAATTTGTGATAGCCAAATCTTGGAAACAACCAAAATGCCCATCACCTGAAGAGTGGTTGATAAAAGAGTGGTATTTTTATACAATGGAATATTACTCATCTATGAAGAATGATGAACTCAAAGCCTTCATATATAAGTGGATGTGTCTTGAACATATATTCATAAGTGAAATAAACCAGACCTACATGTGTAAATATCTCCCTAGTGTAAGAACTGAAAAGAAGAATTAAAAATGGAAAGGAATAACCCAGCTAAATGGAAATCAAGAACTTAAGGATTAAAGAGCAAAGAGACAGCAAGCAGAAAAGTTACTAAAGATAGCTGGGGCAAACCCTGCACTTACATACACACAATGAATTAGACTACGGTCCTAAGAATCTCCAACACGTTTTTGACACTGAGGACAGGAATGTGTAATACTAAAATCATGCTTGGAATGCCCATCATCATGGTCTTTTAGATGAGTGATGCTTCTCATGTCGCTTCAATTATTACTATACTCTCAGGTAAATGTTTAAAAAAACAAAACAAAAGTAATAAAAGAGAATAAAGGATAAGGAAAAATGCCATAGGATTGACCTGCTACAATTTTGTGTATGGTTAGATTTCTAAGTTGCCGTGTAAAAGTGTGCAACTGTTTTTTTAATCACATTCTATAGGGATTTGTTAGAGTATCAATGACTAATGGAAAATATCAGTTCCACATTAAGTCTAAGGCATTTGATATTCAGAAAGACAGTGATGTTAAGCTCAAGTACATATGGTATAAAGTAATAGTATCACTAAGCTTCTGTTTTGGAGGGTTAAGAACTTAAGTTTGCAGACCAAAACATTAGAGAAAAAGAAGGGCTAAAAGGATAGCCAATGTTTTGACCCTAGCCCTTCAAGGTCATTGAGGACTCAGGACCTAAGAAAACCTGTACTGTAACATCCTATAACTCAGTGGTGTCCCAAATTTTCTGTTCAAGGAGATTATGGGGCCACAGAGGAAAGGGATCAACAACGTATAGTGTGCCTAAGGAGAGTCACCTAGAGAGAAAACATTCTCTCAGGCTTTCACAGACAGCAAACTGGTCATGCAATGGTCGTGACTCATCCAGATGGCTGACACTGACAAAAGTTCTACAAAATGGATTCAATCCTGAGGGGATTTAACTGACTTTGTCAGATATAAAATTTATATGTTTTGTTATATAGGTCTTGCTTTAACTTGGCCTTAGCCATTCAGCAGAAATGTTTAACCATGAGGCATAAAAAGTAAAGCCAGATAAGTATGCCGAGCTGTGAAAGGCTCAAGTCAACAGCTTCAAGTATTTCCAGCTCTGCTGATAACCCAGTACTATTATGGAATGTTGGACTGTACATACAACTACTTTCTTGTAGTTCAATGAGAAGTAATAATTGTACCAATAGTGTTTAGAAAAGTTATCCTGTCTGTATCTTGTACTCTGAACAACTACTATGAAGGCAACAATATGCGTTGCATTAAAATAATAATAATTAATAATAATAACACTAGTTAACAATTATGAGCACTTATACCAGAACCAGCATTTCAAAGTGTTTTAAATATATTAGTCTTTTTGGTCCTTGCAACTTTATAAGTGGATCAGTATATTTATTACACCAATTTTGTAGACAATGAATGTCAAGTCTTTATAGCTAGTAAAGAAGCAGGATCAGGGAACCCTACAGCTTGCTTCCAGAGAATGTACTACAGCTACTCCTCTGTGCAGCCCCAACAGACACCGGGGTCTGTGTGGCTTACACGGACAACAGGAATATAGGTTCCTTCATAAGTTAGTGTCTTTACCATCTCCTGTCACAGGGAGGCTTTATTTTATCCTAGTGTCTGGTAATTAAAAGGTAGACCTAGTGACATGAATCCTCTGTATCCATGCCATAAGTTTAATATTTGTATCTCTGAACATAATTCTTAGAAAAATCACATTAAAGGAGTAATCACAGAGTAACTGTGTTTCTCCTTGATTCTAACTTATGAAAATAACCGGATAGCCCACTAAGCCACTGTGATTGTTTTTCCAAAGACTCTCAAGGCAGAAATAATCTGTTAGTTTTCATATTAAAAGAAAAGAAAAGAAAAGAAAAAGACCAAAATGCTGTTGTGGGGCTGGGGAGATAGCTCTATGGCACGAGGGCCTGTCTAGCAAGTGCAGTCATGAGTTTGAACCCCAGTTCCGCGAAAAAAAAAATGCTGTTGTTTGCTTGAAAATGGGGGAGACACAACCTTTAGGAGTTGGGAGTGACCCCCACATAACAGCCACAAAGCAATGGAGGCCTGAGGACTGCAGGCAGAAACTCATGGATTTGCCCAACAGAGTGGGTGGACATGGAAACAAATCTTATGCAGTGACTTCAGCTTAGCTTTACCTCAATTTAAGCCTTTGGAATCCTAATGAGAGGACCCAGCTAAATTTGTGTGGCCTCTGACTCATAGATATAGTGATTTAATAAATCTAAGTTGGCTGGGTGATAGCTCGGTGGTCCAAGCGACTGACTGGCAAGCACAATGACCCAGGTTTGATCCCTGGTGCTGTGTGCTGTGCCAGCCTCTGTGCCACGCTGGCCACCAAAACCAGGCATGGGGGTGCACACCTGTAATCCCAGCGCTGGGGGCGGGGGGTTGAGATAGGAGAATCAGCATGAGTCTGAGCTGTGTAGTGAGACCCTGAACCAAATACATAAATCAATTTTAAAAAAAGACTTGAAAATTAAGTTATGGACTGTGGATAGCCACTTATTATGGGGCAGCTAGTTATGCAGCAATAGAAAACTGACGCAGGTGTTGGTACCTGAAAGTGGCTTACTGCTGTAAGGAATAAAACATGAAAGTCAGGTGGGAATTAGGCTGCGGTGGAGGCTGGATGAAATCTGAAGAAGATTATGGATGGAGCTGGGTAGTTGAAATATGGACGCAGATACAAGACAGCTCAGAAGGAAGTGGGGACCGTTGTGCAGGAAATTTAAGCTGCCTGAGAGAAAACCTAGAGCACCGTGAACTGATTGCTAGAGATCTGGGCCTTTAAAGGGCATGGGTGGAAGCTCAGTCAGAGGCGCGACACATGTTGCCAGAACTGGAGGAGAGCCCTGGCCATGCGGTGCAGAGAGCTTGGAACCCTGTGCTCTGCAGCGATGTGGAAGGCGGAATGTGGAGACAGCGAATGTGGGGTCACAGCCAAGCAAAGGGCGAAGCTGCTGCCTCGCTCGTTCTTTGACACCGATGCCAGGATGTGCAGAAGGGGTAATTGGATGGAAAACTGATCGATACAGAGGGTCCAGGGCGGGATGATTCTGCAAACAGTCTTTCTTATGGCAAAGACACCCAGTGTCAGCAATAATTCCTGAGCGCATGGGCTAGGCCAGTGCTATGAGATTGTCTACATTTATACTGAAATTTAGACAGAAATTGCTGAAGTGTTCAGTCATATAAAAAATACTTCTAAGCAATGAACGTTGTGATCACAGAGGCCCTTAAGCTATAGAGCTCTCAGAAACTGAGGAGCACTGTCCCTTAGCTAGCTCAGCTGAAGCCAAAGGTAAAAAAGATGATCTTGAAAAGCTCTGGGAGCATGAGCTTTTGTCTAAAGGAGCGAAACCTTGTGAAATT
>PVJA010055259.1:0-11241 GCA_004027025.1 Myocastor coypus | reverse complement strand
CTGCCAATATTCTTTGTATTGACTCCTTCTCATTGATGCCTATTAGTCTCATTTTATCCACCTTTGCATTATCTTGAAGACCTTGAATTATTTTTTGTGCATGCTAGTTGTTTTTTTTTGTCTTTTTGAGGCAGGGTCTCGCTATGCAGTTCAGGCTGGCCTTGAGCTCACTTTTGTAGCCCAGGCTGGTCTCGAACTCTCACCAATCCTCCTGCCTCAGCCTCCCAAGTGCTGGGATTACAGGCGTGCGCCACCACGCCCGGCCTCATGCTAGTTGTTTTTAAGAGATCCTTTCTTATCATTTCACTAGCTGTGAGTGTTTCTTCAAGATCTGAAGCTCTGTCTTCACTTCAGTTCATGCAGTGTTGCCACACTGTGACTGAGATTTTATTTTCCTGTATATATCTTTGAAACTGCTCTATGTGATTCATTTCTTTCCTATATTCTCATTCAAGGATTTCATCATTTTTCTATTCTCCTCTAAATTTTTTATCGACATCTTCTTTAGAAGCATTTATTAATTCTTTAATCATAGTTATCCTTTCTTTTTCTACTTCAGAGATTATTTCTGACCTAATTTCCTCCCTACCTTTCTCCACTTCTTCCTTTGCTTCAGACGCTATTAATTCAGAAATTTCGTTTTTCACTTCAGAGATTTTTATCTGTTCTGAATTCCTCTACACTTTTTTTTACTTCAGACAGTATTAATTCAGAGATTTCTTTCTGCATTTGTTTCTTTATTTCAGATGCTATTAATTCAGAGATTTCAGCTGTGATTCTCATTTTCTTTTATGCTAGTGTCTCCTGCATTTGTTCTGGGTGCGCTTGCAGCCTGATCTTGCATCTTGCTCCTTCTCTTTGTCATTTTGTACAGCAGTGTCCTCTGATCTTTGCTGTAGAACTGTGGTGAAGTTATTCCATTAGCACTTACTGAAATTTGGGTCTGGATCCAACCAGTTTGATCTTGTCCAGATGTGCCTGGCTGGGTCTAGCTGCTGTGCTCAGCTTCTTCCTGATGCAGCCCATTCAAATGAACCCACTATGTTCCTCTGGCAATTTGTTCAGCTCCTAGATTAGCTCAGAGGTTCTCACTCCCAGCTTCTCTTTGGAGAATTTTTCTCCAGTGTTCCACAGCAGATGCTGGATCTGAGTTCTTCATGGGGAAGTTCCAGTCCTGCAGGCACACAGGCCAAAAGTTTTTACCTACGTATGCACTAGTCCCAAATTATGGGCAGTGAAGATGTTCTCAGAAAAGGTAAATTCTTAAGAATTAGCTTGACTACAGAAATAAATGTTCTGTATAATGTAGACTACAGTGTCTAAGAAAGGGTACTGAAGAGGATATTAGAAAATAGAAAGATTTCCCCTATTCCTGGGTAGGAAAATACAATATTGTCACAATAGCCATGCTAATAAAATTAACATGTAAATTTACTGCAATCCAAGTGAAAATGTGTGTAATGCTTACAGACTAGAATAAGGAACCTTAACATATATGTAAAAGGGAAAGAGACCCAGAATACCAAGCCAATCCAGGGCAAAAGAACAAAACATGAGCATCACAACCCCAGATTTCAAGCTATATTTCAAAATTACAGCAAAAAAGGACACAAAACAGACATATGGCTAAATGAAACATAGTTTAGGATGCAGAAATAAACACAGGCTCATTCGGTCCCCTGATGTTTGACAAAGCTGAAAAAACATAGTCTGGAATAAAGATAACATTTTAAACAAATAGTACCGGCAAAACAGGTTGCAAACATACAAAAGTAAAAAAAAAAAAAAAAAAAAAAAAAAAAAAAAAAAAAAAAAAAAAAAAAAAAAAAAAAAAAAAAAAGAATGACCTGGATATTAAAAAGCACTTCATTTGCTGTTAAATCAACTGTGGAATACATAGGCATAGGCAATGGAATCTTAACTGTGTAAGACATGACACCAAAATCAACAAATAGAACCAATTGTATCACATTGAAGAGCTTCTGCACTAAAAGGAAACAGCCAATAGAATGCAAGATGGACTACAGAGTTGGAAAATGTTTTTGCCAGACTTCTCAGAGGGTTAATACCTAAAATATAAATATTTTAAAAATTAGACCCCAAATAATAAAACATTCAATGAAAAATGAGGAATTGAAATGAATAGACACTTTTCAGTGGAAAATACATAAAAAGATAGGCAACATAAAAAGATCATTCAACATCTCTGACCATTAAAGAAATGTAAATTTAGGCACTGGGGAGATAGCTTTATGGTATAAGTGCCTCACTGGCATGTACAAGGACCAGGGTTCGATCACCAGTGGTGCATGCCATGCCAGTCGAAGAACCCTGGGCATGCTGTGCCAGCCAGCATCCTGCCATGATGGCCCACATCTGTATTCCCTGCACTAGGGCAGCTGAGTCAGAATGATCACTACAAGTCTTTATTATGGAGTGAGACCTATACCAAATAAATAAAAGATTTTTAAAATTTTAAGAAAGAAATGCAAATATAAAAATTTCCATCTTCATGAAGTCAGTAACAAATATAGGCAAGGCTGCTAGGAAACAGGACTTCTCACATCTTATTGGTAGGAATGTAAACCAATAGCATCACTATGGAAATCATTATGAAGATTCCTCAAAAACTAAAATTAGATATGTCATTGAACTACCTATTCTTTTGATGTCACTCTGAAAGACTTACAGTGACACAAGCATATCTATGCTTATAGAGCCACAGTTCATAATAGCTAAATCTTGCAAGAGATCTTTATGTCCATCAGCAGATAATGGGATTAAATAATATGGTATTCATAGACAACAGAATGTCACTTTGCTATGAAAATGAATAAATTTGACCTGTTTATAACAAATAGATGCACCTTGAAATCATAATGCTAAGTGAAAGAAATCAGACACAAATCCTTACATATTTTGTGGTTTTTCTTACATGAGAAATCCAAAGTATAAAGTGAAGATAAAGTTAAAGAATGTTAATGTCTACCACCAGCTCAAGCAGTATTGAGGCCACTGGGACCATCACTGTAGGTATTTCTGAGAGGCTGGATGGCTGAGTATAGTGAAATGAATCCTCAAGAAATAATTCCTTGGGCTCCTTTTCCAAGCTGACACCCCAAGTTTTCTCTTCACAAAAGATTTGAACTTTTTCACTAACCTGCAATGAGTGGAATCTTGCTGATTCCTGTGATGACTCCAATGCATCTTTCTTGTTCTGATTAAATACTTGGTTTCTTTTTAGTGGTACAAATCTCTTCAGTATTGCCATGCACTTTGGTATCAACTTCCCATGCTTTCAAGCCAACATTAGAGATTTTATCATCAAGATCACCTGATTTTTTCTTTTAATTATTACTGTAAATCTGGCTTAAATCAGCTAGCGCAACCCATGCCACAGGCTGAATATTGGATTGCCTTGACATTTCCTCCACTGGATCAATTAGTCTACTTCCCTTAAACCCAGTCACTCACAAAATCTCATGGTATAGGAAATCATAACCACATTTTCTCTAATGTAGCATGTGTAGCCTCTCTTTCAGTTCTTTTAGAATCTTCATTGCCGAGTGAAACCTCATGAGCCTCAACATTAATTTTTTTTTTAAATCAGTGTTCTGGTCTTCTGTACCATAGTAAGAATTTCCCATCAGGATCTACTTACTGAAATCTAGGACTTCTGTTGCATACAATTTTAAATAGTTCCACTCCCCTCCCACAAGCAGTTCCAAAGACATCTGAACCACAAGATAATCTATATTTAAAGAAAGAGCCACCATTTCTAGCATTAATTTTCTACTTTGGTCAGATTTCTCACTGCTGGGACAAAATACCCAACACATCATACTTATAAAAGGAAAGATCATGTTTGATTCAGTTTCAGAGGTTTCAGTACATTGTCTGCTGGTTTCAGGGCAGAAGCATCATTATGAGAGTATTTAGCAAAGCAAAGGTTCAAAGATTCCCCCTCAGTTGATATAGGAGACCCAAAGCATGTGAGAGAAAGGGACCAGGGACTAGATATAGACTCTCATGAAAAATTCAGGGACCGGCCAGATATGTCAATGAATTAAAGCACCTGCTTAGGCAGATGCTAGGGGTGGGGCTTCGATCTCCAGTCTGTCACACTGGTCCTGCCCTTGGAGCATGTTGAGATGACAACTGAGACATGTGAAATTGGGCATGCTTGCAATCCCTGCATTTGGGAGGCTGAAAAACAGGAAGAATCACTTCAAGTCCAATCTGTGCAGTGTGACCCTCTAGACCCTATACTAAAGAATGAGAAAAAAGAGAAAAATTCAGAATTGTGTTTTACAAATCCTATAGGTTGTTATCAAGTCAAGCAAGTTGAGAAGTAAGATTATCACAATGCATCACTATTCTGAACAGTACAATAAAAGGAAATCCTGTTCAGTGTTTTTGTAGATTTTATTTTGCTTGACATTTGAGACATGTTCTAACTATGTAGTTCTAGGGGAATTTGAAATTAGTATGTAGTCCAGGCTGGACTTGATCTCCTAACCATCTTCCTGCCTCAGCTTCCTCAGTGCTGGGATTATGGGCAAGGGCCATTATGCAGCACTCCTAGTCTATTTTAAGTCAGCTTCTTTTGAAAGCAACACACAGTTGTTATATCAGAAATGCTTACAAACTACTATACAGTACAGGTTTTCCCAACTATTTTAATCTGCTAACATACAAATTAAAGTGATCAAAGATAAACTAAAAGTATTGTCTGATGATGAAAAGGTCATTGAAAACTAGATCCTCGCTTATTTAAGATACTACTATTGAGGTTAGTCCACATTTCATGTTCCAGGGCCACTTTCCATGCACATAGATTTTTCCAAGAGACCTAGAACAGATAATTGTTACCTCCAGTTTCACAACTAAATATCTGTGGCTAATAACCCTGGGAAGCTCCCACTCTTCTATGATCAGCTAGCGTTCAATCTTTTTCTTCAAAACCCATCTTCATTAAGCAGAACCTACCACACCATTACCTGACACGAGGAAACTTCCTGACCCCTAGCGACCACTTGAAGGAAGTCTCCAATGTTATCCCAATGTTGGTTGGCATAGAGTATCTTTCCTAGACCTCATTGATGCGGGTTCCTAAATTCCACAGACCACTGGAAACATTATTTAATTTAATACAGTAACTCCCTTTGTTTAAAAGGGTATTACTAAACATAATCTGAAAGGTAAATAAGTTTTTGTGAGCACCACCTGGTGTTTTAGTAATTTGATTAAGTTAGACATAAGAAACACCTTCTTGGAGTAGATACAGGTAACACCTTGGATTTCCAGTTTGGGCTAGGTGATCTAACTCACTGAGTTAAATAAAAATTTACGCCTTTATTGTTAGCTTCACCAAATGGATATATATATATATATATATATATATATATATATATATATATATATATATTCTAAAGAGAATTTAAAATAGCAATAGAAAAAAACATTAGAAATAATACAGAACTTCACCAAACAAAATGATAAGAATTTGACAATGGATGCTGTATTTCATAATGTTGTCTTTAAATTAGTTGTTCAGATTACCAGGTATAAACATACAAAATTTGTTAAAAATAACAAAGGTGGACTTCAATCTCCTAAAAATAGTAATACAGTATAAATCAAAATGTATTTACAAGAGTTGAGTTTCTTTACACAAGATTAATTAAATTAAGAGACATTTATCACCAGTTTTCACCATTAACATTCTAATTGTGCCTTTTCCAAAACCTGGGAAGAATGAATTATGGTTCACAGTATATTAGCAGAAATTTTATTTTTTTTTATTTTAAAGACAGAAAAACAATAAAAAGAATAATACACAATTTTAAAACAAGGTAGTAGGAAATAAACAATGGTTAATATAGTGCATAAGTAGTTGTGCAGATTAGAAGGTATACAATATTGATCAAATGATGTAAGCACAAACTGTTATCTTAAATGAACTAATATAAATTAATATTATAATTATGTTATCATATATATATATATATATATATATATCCTTGCTTGTTCATTTTTTCCACCATCTAAGTTGTTATTTCCATTTCAGCAGTTACTTTCTCTTTCACCATATGTATTGTACATTTTTAATCTTATTTATTCTTTCAGGTTCTTACACTAGGGAGAACGACAATGTTTATACCTGCAATTCTGATTTATTTCATTTAGAAGTATGGTCTCTAGTTGCATCTGTTTACCCATGAAAGCCTCAAGTTTGTCCTCTTTTATAGCTGAGTAGTACTCCATTGTATAAAAATACCACATCTTTTTTTATTAACTTCTCTGTTGCTAGGCATTTAGCTTGTTTCCCAGATTTAGCTATTGCAAATTGTGTGCCAATAAACATGAGTGTACATGTGTTGTTGCGGAATGATGTTTTTAACTCTTCTGAGAAAATACCTAAAAGAATAGCTGGGTGGAATGGAAGCCCTAGTCCTAATTTTCTATAGCATCTCCACACTAACTTCCATAGTGATTGCATCAGTTTGCACCCCACCAACAGTGGAGAAGGGGCTCCTTTTTGCCACAGTTCTTTCATCATTTGATATTGGTTAATTTCTTGATGATAGCCATTCTTTCTGGGGTGAGATGGAATCTCAGTGTTGTTTAATTCACATTTCTAGAATGACCAGTGATGCTTAACATTTTTTCATGTATTTATCTGATATTTCTATGTCTTCATCTGAGAATTATGTACCTAACATAACCCTTTTTGGATTGAGTCTTTCAATTTGAGGGGCCTGTTTACTCTCAATTACTTATATATTCTAGATAGAAATCCTTTGTCTGAAGGATAGTTAGCTAAAGTTGTTTCCCACTCTGTTAAATGTCTTTTCACTCTATTGTCTTTATTTTTATGTATAAAAGCTTCTTAATAAAATGAGTTCAAATTTGTTGATTCTTTCAAGTACCTTACGCGCACTTTGGTTTTTGTTCATAAACTCTTTTCCTATCCCTATATTTTCAAGATTTCTAACTACTTTCTCTTCTAGTGCATTTAGTGCTTCTATTTTAATAGTTAGATCTTTGATCCATTTTTACTTTAGTTTCCTGCATGTTGATGGACACAGATCTAGTTTTTGCTTTCAGCATATGAAAAGCCAGGGTGGAGCTTGACCAGTTGCTTGACCAGAGCTTTTCAGCCAAAGCTCTTGTCAGCTCAAAAGAGAGAAACTTATCTAACACATGGAATGAAAAGTACAGTTTTTTATAGAAAACCCATTTGGAAAGGCAGGAATACAAGCCCTTCTGATGAAATGCTTTTTAGAAATTCAAAATGAAGTCTATTCTTTTCTGATGAAGAGGATAGATAAATAAATACCAAATCACCTAAAAGAAACCAGAGAGTTGCAATGGTTCCATAGAAATTTACAGCAACAATGTCAACAGTAGATAAGAAAGCTTCACAAAAGATTGGTTTTCGATTATGGAACCTACTATAGTTTCCAAAAGCACATAAATGGTGCACATATGTGTAGTTTTATTCAAATATAGATAAACCACCTTTTGAAGGTGATAATCACTTCCATGTATGTCTAAAAGAATCTTTTCCTAATTTGAAAACAAGAAGGTTAACAAGAGTGGAGTGGGGAAATATAATATGGCTTATAGAAAACTACTGGTATGTTCTGCATTTTTTGAGAAGAGAGATCAGCATTAAAACAGAAGTAGCAGAAAATAAGTCTTTTACAACCAAGGAAAGTTGCAGATGTTTTGCTATCCAAAGATCTCCCCAGTGAAATTCCTTTGACCTTGCCTATTGGAACCAAAGTTACAGCACAACAGCGTGTTACACATGACAGCCTATTCACAGGGCAGATAGATGCTATGGATACTTTTAATGTTACTTATAGAGTGACTTTTGATAGGGCAGGGCTTGCGATTCACACCATCCCTGATGAGGAAGTTCTTAGTAATGAGCCTCATGAAACTGCCCATCACTGCCTTTGGACAGAAACAGCATCTTTCTTGACTTTTTCTGACCCCATCATGGTCACATTGTACTCCTCGTCTCCAGTCTCCGGTTATAAAAAGTGATCCTTTATTAAGGCAATCACCTTGGAGAAGTAAAATTTCTGGCTGACACTGAAACATTGGGTGATTTTCCAGTAGAATTTCTTATTCAAGTGACTAAGTTATCAAAATTCTCATGATGAAAAAAGAACATATCAATAAATTAGGGAAAATGAACACAGAAGCAGAAAAACTGAAATCATACTCCATGTCCATTGGCACTGAATTTCAATGGAGATATGCAAGAACTGTCCTAGAGCTAAACAAAGTTTTGTATAAAGTTCAGCAGTACTTTTCTGAGATGGCTCCAGATCAGTCACTTCAGCCAGCTGATGAGCACACAGACCTGTGGTGGTACTGTGAGGAAGAGGCACAGGAGATTGTCCAGTTTGCAAACTTCTCAGCCAGAGAACTCTGTTAAAATTGAAAGCCTCACAGGTTGAATCTCCAGACTTTTAACCATCGTACTACAAATTAAGTGTCTAGCAAAGGGAAGAGACATGGATTCCTTTGAGTTCAAATCACTTACAGACTCTTTAAATATCAAGAGTACAATAGATGCTTCTAATATCAGTTGCTTTCAGAATAATTTGAAATCCACATTGCACATATTCACAGTGGTGTGAGCCAGATGGGAAACTTACACGCCTTTGCAGCAAATAATACCAACAGAGACTGAGCACGAGACTGAGCTATTATACCTGTGTAGGATACTAGTTTTGCAAAGTTGTTTTACTTTGTAAAGGCTCCCAAAACAAAATAACCTAACTGCTGGTAAACAAGGAAAATTTAAGTCTCCAAATAAGGCGTTTAATATATTGTGCTTCTTAAGCCAACGTTGCTGACGAGCATGTATTTACTTCTCTTCTGTTATTTACATACAGTAGCATTGCCTATGTTACATGTTTTTGTGCAAGTATTTTTAAACTTAAGAAGTCTAAATATAATATAACTTCACGGAAAAATATTTTCACCTTTTTTTTTTCAATGTGTGTGAATTCCACCCAAAACATGGAGACAACTACTGCAACAGAGAACAAGAAGAAACATGGACTTTTATGCATAGTGGGGAAAGTGGAGATTTCACCTGGAAAAAGGTTGCTCTGGTGGAGCTAGCCCATCGCCACTGCAGTCTGGAGGAGACAAAGTCCAGTGGCACAGGGAGCTCTGGTTTAAGGAAGCCTCCAGAGTAAGGATGTAAATGTGCACTTTAGAAGTGTATGTGACTTACACTTAAAGCATGACATGGCTCTATACAGTGTTTTATAATAATAAATATTTTATCATAAATTATAAGAAAAGCATTGTTTGTTGAAAGAAAATGAAGGAGCAGGAAAAAACTATTACTACACAGTGCTTAACTTCTCCAGGTGGATTTGGCAGTTCAGGGCAAAACGTGTGATTGTGAGACATTTTAAAAAAGATTGATAACACACTATTTTCATATTTTTTGTTTATTTGCACAGCTTAAACCAGCTTACTGGTTAAAATCCAACAGTACACAATTTGTAAAGTAAAAAGTTTTTACAAGGAAAATAAAATAGCCAGTGCTATAAATTGTACAAAAAAGATTTGTCTTTTGGATTGTTTGGGTTTTTGTTTTTACTTATTTATTTGTTTGTTTTATTTTTTATGCATTTAGGAGAGGGTCTACAAGGTCTCACTACACAGATTGGACTTGTAGAGATCATCCTGCCTTCAGCCTCACAAGTGCTGGGATTACAGGTGTGCACCACCACACCCAAGTCTCAGTCACCAGCTCAGGGTGCCCTAGGGGCAGGACGTACAGTGCATAAGAATTGAACCTGGTCCCCTAGCACCTGCCTACGAAGGTGTTTTAGTCTGCTGAGATATCTGGTCGGCACCTTATTTTGGTTTTTAAGAAAAACCTGCCTAAGATGTTAATCTTGTAAAAAAAAACAGTATATTTTGAATTTTCTTTGATTTAATATAGAATATTATGAAGTCAAAATATAAATTATTTTCAGATTTAGAGTTTAAGATACATCTATAGATATGGCTTTGATTCTTTTAGATGTCTCACAGAATGAGATTTTTTAATAGGTTAATGTATAGTAAAACTGAAATAAGATTATCTTCCCTTTGAAATATTTGTATAGTTTTAAAATGCTTCTGCAGGGGCCCGGTGGGATGGCTCAGTGGTCTAAAGCGCCTGCTTGGGGAAGCTTGGGCGGCTTCAGGGACCGCGGTTCGATTCCCAGCACCACATGCTGCACCAGCCCTGCCCTCAGGGCGGGCTGAGCCGGCCATAAAAAAATGAATGAATAAAATAACAAAGATTCTGAAACAAGAATAAAAATAAAAAATAAAATAAAATAAAAATAAATTAAAATAAAATAAAATGCTTCTGCATTCTTCATTGGTATTATGCCACTGCAAAAACTGTTTATATTTAGCTAAATTTTTATCTTAAAAAGAAATGCATACATCTTTTATTCTTAATATTTATAATTCTAAATGAATTAGTCTATAGAAACAAAAGAAAATCCAGTTTTCCCAGAGCTACTTATTAAAGAGGTTGTCTTTCTTTCAGGGAATGTTTGGCCGTTGACAAAAATAAGCTTGCTGGTTGTAGTTAGTTGTGTCTGCATCATGAAATCTATTCTCCTGATACTTAAGGTCTATTTTAAATTCCTCCTCTTTGTTCATGACTTCATTCTTTGATTGTGTGGGACAGTGACTGATTTTCATGAATCATGTTCAGTTGTTTCAGATTTAGAACTCTCACCACAACAGAAGGACCCAGGTTTACAAGTGTTTTTCTTTATTCTCTTTGGTCCTTCCATGGCTACCTACATTTTTATTAGCCATGTTCAATTTAAGAGGTTAGCAAGATGTGTTTTGTTTCTTTTTTATGTATTTAGTACAGGGTATACAGGGTCTCACTACACAGATTGGACTCATAGTGATACTTCTAACTTTCACTGTTCTCAGTTTCTGTTGGTAAAACTAAAGTTTCTCATCCTTCACCTGGTGTTACATTAGATCTGGGGAACATATGGCTCATACAAAAAATACTAGGGCACTGTCTGCCAATTTACAAAGTAATTAGCATATGTTCTACTCTCAGATCATATAGACATCTGGGTATGGTGGTGTATTCCTGTAACCTCAGGACTTGGGAGGCTGAGGGAGGAAGATCACTGAGTTTTAGGCCATCCAGGCATACATAAGTGAGTTAAAGGC
>PVJA010055258.1:0-11243 GCA_004027025.1 Myocastor coypus | reverse complement strand
TTTTTTTTTTTTTTTTTTTTTTTTTTTTTTTTTTTGTGGGACCAGGGTTTGAACTCACGACCTTGCACTTGCCCAGCAGGCACTTGTGCCTCGGAGCTATCTCCCCAGCCCCTGATTCTTTTTTCAACCCCAGAATGAAAGCAGAGCCTGCAGGGGCTGGGAGGTTGGTCAGCAGCATTCTTGCAAGCAGATAGGCAACGTAAGGCTCAATAGCTAATTCCCATGTCAGGTATCACCAAGCAAATGTGCATGAGAGCTTATGCTTTTATCCTATAGTTTTACTGAGTGCACCTCCATAGATGGAAGGCAAATAAATGTTCTTGTTCTGAAAAGTCAGCAGAAATGTTCCCCCAAATCTCACAGGGGATCGACAAGGTTTATAGATTTTTGTCCGTATTAGAGAGACCAGAAGTTGTGGCATTAGCACACTTCCCTCTTGAGTTTTCTGGCTGTGTTCAGTGTTTTTCTCCTCCAAAATTTATTAATCTAAGTTCGTGTAACTAAGATAAATAGCTGCGTTATTGTATGCATCAAATGGGTCTTTTTTCTGTCTCTGTTATGTTTACAAGCATGCTTTAATACTGGGTTTACTGGAGAAGATTTATTTTATTTTTATTTTTTATTTATACATTTAATTTCAATTGACTCATAACACATTATATATGCTTATGGGGATATTGAAGAATGACCAATTCAAGCTGATTAACAGAGCACCACCTCATGTAACTTGCCATTTTTGAGGTGCGAACTCTAAAAAGCCATCCTTAACAGTTTTCAGTATAGTGCATATTTTACTTACATACTCCATGCTGTACAGCAGGTTACCAGAGCTGGTTCTTCCCAGTGCACTAAAACTGTATCTTTTGGCCGGGGCCTCCCATCCCTCACCCTCTCCTCTCATCACCACCTTTATACTCTCATGCAGCTTTTACAATGAACTTTGCATTTTGCACTGAATAATAGGAAGTATGCGTACAAGAAATTTGGCTGGTAAACTATGATAAATCAGACTTAGGGCTTGAATTCTTAAGTCCTTCCTGCCACAAATTTCCATTATTTCAAGAATTCAGGAGAGACTATGGAGGCATGGTACACATTTTAATGGCTATCCAGCCATTAAAAGAAGACTTCAGAGGCCATCTGTTCTGTTGAAAACAGAAGAACTTTTGGCTCCAGGTTGCAGTTTAAGCACATGTTTCCCACCTTCCCTCTCTCCTCCACTACTGTTAAATAACAGCCAAAGAATTTGCAAAAGAAAACCCATTCATGGGGCTGGGAGGTAGCTCCATGGCCTAAGTGCCTGCCTGGCAAGTGCAAGGTTGTGAGTTCAAACCCTGGTCCTGCAAAACAAACAAACAAAAAACCATTCAGGGAGAAGAGCCAGGCTAGAGTTGTAATACTGCAAGTTTCTGAAAGAACTGATGGCCCAGGCAACCCTGCAGAGAGGAGGGTGAATGCCAAATTTTGCCCTGTCGTTGCTGTGGAGGGGTCAAAGGTCCCAAGGTATACTGAGGGTGTGGGCAAAGGCACAGTAATTACTGGAAGGATGGCTGACAAGACAGGACCCTGTCCCTTCCCTTCTAGTCCACTGCTGCAGCGAATTGGAGTAGACCTGCGTTCCTGGGCTTCGCCTCCAGGTGAAACTGTTGGAGTGAGCTCTGGAGAGGACAGAGAAGGGCCTTCAGGCTGACTGTAATCTGCCCGAGGTAGCAAAGCAGACTGGCACAGTGGACATGCCATTCCTAGGTGGGGAATTCTATTTCAGTCACCCTCGTGGGTGAGAAAATCCTGCTGGTAAGATAGGCTTCTGTACCAACTAATGCCATCCTTCGCACTGAAATGCGAATGGATAACCCAGGCTGTACAACACTGCAGAAATGCACAGCAGAGCAGAAAAGGGTTTGAAAGTGTCTCCTAGAAGGAATGGATGGAGGAAAGCCAGGGCTGCCCTTCCTTGTCTTTGAGCTCAGCAACAAACAAGCTCTGTGTAATCTACAACCATGCAAAATCTGCTGGTTTCTCCATGATTAGGTGACCATTACTTTTCTTAATTTAGGCCATTCGATAAGCAACAGGCATGAAACCTGTCCTCTGATATCTTCTTTCTTTAGCAGATTCATTTTGCCCCATAAACTCTTTCTACTAATTTAGTAAAAAAATAATAATTGTTATAAAAAGTAAAATTCATTATGTAGCAAACTGTCAGGCATGCTTTGAGAAATAGCATAAAAGAGTGATCTGAGCAATCTCGGGGCTCCCATACCTGCCCTCCTTTACAGACACCTTATTCTGAGTCCCAATCTACAAAATGGATCAAAGAAGCTGCTATGGTTGGAGCAGGAACCCTAAAGCCCTTTCCACACATGCCCATGGCATGCACGGCAAAACACACAGACACAGTCCCTAACCACACACATATGAAACACACAGACACATTGTTGGAGCACAACTCACGGCTTTCCCACATCCTGCACATGCATACCTTCCAACCTTGTGCACACATGCTATGCCACCCATGAGTGTGCTTTACCCATCCATACACCGTCATATCATGCAGACACCTCCCACAGATGTGGCATACATACAACCTGTGTCACACACAGTCATGATGTTACATATCAACTCACATACACATTTGCTACATCCTCACCTCGACAAACAGAGACCTCACGACAAACCATACACCTACATCTCAGATCACATATCATACAGAGACACCACCACATGCGAAGACCACACACACATACATAGACACACATGAATAAACAGGCAGACACATACACATGTGGTTTTCTAGGCATTTGAGGTTTCATGGAACATAATTTGAAAACTCAGTATCCTAGATAGAAGATACTACATTTACTTGTAAGGAGCTATTTTCTTTCTTCTTTTCTTTCCAAAGGGGCACAGACATGTTTTCATCAGCAATAATGAAAGATTTGGTTGTTGATTTCTTCAGGATTTGTTTAAGTCTAGAAATAGTGCTCATAGCTCCTTATTTTTAGTGTTTTAAAGTTAAGAAGAGATATCTTAAAATAACCCTAAAGCATTATCCTTTGAGCATCAGAAATGTCAGACTTGGACTGGCGACATGGCTCAATGGTCTAAAGCGTCTGCTTAGGCAACCGCAGGGACTGTGGTTCGATCCTGGCACCACATGCTGTGCCAGCCCCACCCCTAGGGTTGGCTGAGTCAGCCATAATGTTAATTTTAAAAAAAAAGAAATGCCAGACTTTTTTCTTAAGGCCCACATCATAAGTGAGAACACACTAATACACTCATTGTCTGTACAAGATCACAATGACATGAATTGAAAGAGAGTTTCACCGGCCAGTGAGGCCCAAAGACAAAGATCTGGCTTCGTGCGATGTCAACACGGTTCCAAGCCAGTGCCAAGCTCAGCTGATCTGGAGCGGATGCATTAGTTCCTGAAAGACAAGAGACGAGGGTGATTTTCTGCTCTGCGTTTGGACCACTGAGTTTGGCAGGTGCTGGGCCAAGAGCCAAGGCTTCTCCTGGGCTGGATCAGTGATGCTCTTTGCAAACATGGCCTCTCTGGCTTCTATGTCACCACTAAGGCCTGAAGCTAAGATCTTCTTGCTGGCCTGGAGCTACTGAGTAGGGGGCGGAGGCAAGTTCTTCCTTTGGCAGCTCTGCAAGGTCTCCCTGGGAGGGGCCCTGGGACTCAAGGCTTTTATCTACAAGAGCCCAGGAGCCCTAGGACTGCCCAGATATCTGCCGACCAGGCCCAGTGGTGGCCCCCTTCTCAGGAGCACTGCCAGGCAGCCAGCCCATGGTGATCCCCTTCCTCCCCACCCACATATGGACCCAGTCTTGCAGAGAGGCAGGAAGGAAATGGCATCCCAGCGTAAACCCCACTTCATAAGTGATGGTTGGAAGCCTGTCATTAGGGGCAGGACAGGGAGAAGAGACAGAGTCCTGCAGAACACAATGGTTGCAAAAGCAAATCTGTTTCATGTTTACTCTGAGGGCAGACACCCTCCATGAAGGAGTCCTGAGTGGAACCAGGTCTGACCACAGCACGGCATGGTCCACAGACACAGACACCTTGCAGGACTGTGTGACTATAGTGTGGCTTCCTGCTAACATCATCCCCAGGGAGCCCAGGTGGCTCAGGGTTCCATCCAGTGCAGCCAGTGCCCCCACCCCACCCCGCAGCAACACCCCTGGGAGTACAGGGGTCCCCTTTCTCAGAGCTCACCTTTCAGCAGAGCTGTTAAAATTGCCATCTCAACATCTTGCTGACCCTCTGAGCCCATTCTAAACACGGTGACCTGAAAATAGATAAGTTGTAAATTGATGGAATTAAAGCAAACTGGAAAACAAGAGGGGAATTCAGGTGCTTAAAACAACAACAACAAAAAGAGTGGCTTGTAGTGAGAGGTAAACAATTTCAAGTCAAGGGCTTGTGATTTCTGGAAGTCACAGGGTTGTTTCACTGACATGCGTCATTGCCAAGATTCTGATTTTCTTACTTTCCTGATCTGCTCCAACACTCTGGAGAGGAAAAGCTCTTCTGGTTCTATACTCCAATATCTAAATAGTCGTATGATAAAAATCATCTCTGGGCCAGGGAGATATCTCAGGGGCACAAGTGCCTGCCTGGCAAGTATAAGATCCTGAGTTTGATCACTGGTTCCACAAAAAAATAAGATATAAATAAAATAAGATAATAAAATTCTATTACTCTATAACATAGGTACTTGAGCTTAAACATCACTGTCTTTCTGAGTATCAAACATCTTAGACTTAACTTGGAATTGGTATTGTCTATCAATCATTGATATTTTAATGAATCTCTATAGAATGTGATAAAAGCAGTTACACATTTTTACACAGAAATTTAGAAACCTCAGCATATACAAAATTGTAGCTGATCAATCCTATGGCATTTTCCTAGTCTCTTGCTTTCATTTAATACTGTTTTTGTTTTCTTGTAAACCAACATTTTACTTGAGAGAGAGTATAATAGTAACTGAAATTACATTAGAAGCAGTACACATCTAAAAGGCCAGAATGACAGGCATTCCAAGTATAGTTTTAGTGTTCTGGAGGGTTAAGAATATAAGTTTACAGACCAAAACTTAGAGAAAAAGAAGGGCTACAAGAATAGCCAATATTTTGGTCCTAGCCCTTCAAGGTCAGTGAGGATTTAGGACATAAGAGAACCTGTGTTATAATTTTCTATAACTCAGTGGTGTCCCAGCTTTTCTGTTCAAGGAGATTAAGGAACCACAGAGGAAAGGAATAGATGATGTATAGTGTGCCTAAGGAGAGTCACCCAGACAGAAAACATTCTCTTGGGCTTTCACAGAAAGCAAACTGGTCAAGCAATGGTTGTGACTCATCTTGAAGGCTGACACTGACAACACTTCTACAGAGCACTGTACATGGTTTCAAAGTAAATCCTGAGGGGACTTGACTGATTTTGGGAGATACAAAGTTACATGTTTTGTTATGTAGGTCTTGCTTTAACTTGCCCTTAACCACCCAGCCGCAAAGTTTAACCACAAGCATAACGCATAAAACTAGATTAGTATGCTGAGCCGTAAAAGGCTTAAATCAACAGGTTCCAACATTGCTAGTTTTGCCAATAACCCACACTGCAATTATGGAACATTGGATTATGTATACAACTACTTTCTCTTAGTTCAATGAGAAGGAATTTGTTTGTACCAATAATGATTAGAAAAATTATCATGTCTACATCCTGTGCTCTGTATAACTACCAGGAGGACAACAATATACATTGTATCAAATATTGGGAATGTACTACTAACATGTTTTCAAACTGTCACACTCTTATTTTTTATTAAAAGGAATTTAAAAAGGATACAAAATAAAAAAATAAAATAAAATCATTTCCAATGAGGTTGGGCATATTTATAAGAAATTGATAAATTTTGAAGATACCATCTCATACATGCATACATGCCAGAAATATCAATTTCTTACAAGCACAATGGAGAAAGGAAGGAAAGGGAAGTAGTTATGCATTTGGAAAGTGAAATGATTTCAGTTACATAAGATGTCAAAAAGGGCAGCCTATGTCTCTATTTCCCAGGTCTTAGGCTCCAACGCGTACTTTGCACCCCTGGGTTGTGTGCCATGGTGGAATGCTGCCTCATGTTTGGTAAGGTCTGAAAGCACCAGGGATCCTCTGTTGTGTGGGCTTGTTGCATTTCTGTCATTAGGACACACTGCCAATTCAGTGCGGATTGACAAACCGCCTCTTGGAAAAGGCTAAGCCAAAATATGAACGACTCTATCAAAGCACATATGGGCAAAATTAGAAAAGGAAACATAATTCTCTCTGACGAGCGAGTTTGGAAATAAACTCAAGACACTTACAAGTTCTTTCTTCTTCATGCACTCCATTATAATTGCAAACAGCTGATGTGACTGCGTCTTGTTGTAATTAAATGCTTTCTGAATGGTAACTAGAAGCTGATCCCTGAGGGACTCATTTATTACCCTGTTCAAAGGAACACAAAAGAGAACAAAACAAAGCCAGTGAAGCCCATTCATGACTAAATCAGACATTTCCGTGTCTGTCTGGCAGCTTTGATTTGAAACTTTGCTATGGGAGGGTATGCCTGCAGAGGAGACCCAGAGTCCCTGTGGTCAAAACTGCATTCACGCTTGTCCTAAATTTCGGCCTTGCTGCAGATCTCACAAGGGAGAATGAAGTTGGAAAAGAGGGTTCCACCAGAGAGAGACGCCGGGCTGCTGAGCATTCCCTCCAAGGCTAACCCCAGAAAGGGGAGAGACCTAGCAAATCTTTTCGAGGAAGCACAGCACTTCGGCTGTGCTCCTTGGCCTACCAAGGAGGTGTTCAGAACCCACCCTTGGTTACCGGTCAGAATCCTACCCTCCTTCTTCACAGTACTTGTGTGCAAAGGATAGAATATCCGAGGCTCGACCGCTGCCATCGCAAATCACCACAGGGACGGGAGGGTCTTCCCGGAGGTACTCCAAGACCACAGACATCACGTTAGGGCCCCCTTCCACCACGAGGCCCACGAGAGGCACGCCCTGCCCCAATCCTGCAACACAAACCACAGTCACTGCTCGGCTTCTGCATAGCACTTGAGACTTGGTGAAGGGGGAAACTTTGGGACTGTGGATTCTGCACATAGGATCAGTGTTCACCAAGAGTGGAGGAATTCAGGCACAGGCTGACTGTTTTCATTCCTCCATGCAATCCTCATGTCACGATCTGTTTGGGAAACCCTGAACTTCCTGATGCCCCGGTGGGTCAGTTGCAGGTATAGCTCATCTGGGCTCTGGGCTGCCTCCACATGACCTAGGAGAAGCACGAAGGGATGTTCCTCCCCCACCTCAGAGTCTGACGTTCCCACCTCAGGGTGCCCCCTAGAGGGTGACACCGGAAAAGGAGAAGTGGATCAGCCACCGGACAGCTGGGTTCACTTCCTGGCCTCTCTGGTATCAGCCTGATGACATTGGGCCAGTTACCAGGTCACCATGAGCCTTGGAAGACCATTTAAAAAATTGTCTTTTTGAACATTTTAATGTCATTAGTGCTTACTAGTTACAAAGAAGAGTTTCATTTTGGTGTATATGTAGGTACAACATAAACTGTCCTTATTTAATACTCCCCTGTGCCTTCCCCCTACCTCCCTTGACCTCTTTCCCCTTCCATAAGAGTCTCCCTTCTACTTTTCTGCTCAGAGTAGTCATGCTCAACTGATAAAGTCCATGCAGACATTCTATAACCTGAAAAAACTGTGAAGTCTGAAACACTTTTGGTCCCAACTGTTTTAGTACAGGCATTCAACTTTTCAATTGTCTTAGAGGCCAACACATGGACTAGTGCTGGACCATTGTTGATGACTTGTTTCCAGAGGTGTCTCTCAGCTTTTATCAAATGATAAGATGCTCTGAGAACACAGTGGTCCAAGTTAACTTTTAGTTTTGGAACCATCAGGGTGGGCTCTGGGAAGCAGGAGGAGTATGGGAGGCTGGAATTTTAGAGTAGGAGGACATAGGAGAAAAGAGGCAACAGAGAAAAGCTTGGCCACCTCAGAGTTTTACCCGCATTGGCCAGAACAGATTATAGTGTAGTCATTCCTTGGCATCTGAGGATTAGTTCCAGGACCTCTTGTGAAGAGAAGCCCAGTCCTTGAATGCCAAGTCCCCACATAAAAAAATGGTGCAGTATTTTCAGAGAACCTAAGAATCATCCCTCACACTCAGACTGAGTCTGAATGACTTACAATACCTGGTACAATGCAGGTGCTGTGTAACTAGTTGTTATCACTCAGGGAATAATAGCAAGAAGTCCACACACATTTAGTACACACAGAAATTTTCCCTCAAGTATTTTCCACCTGCTGTTGGTGTAGTGCTTGAACATAGAAGCCATGCATGCAGAGGGTAGGGAGTGCATGTATTCTGTGCATGTTTCACCAGAGGCTCTGGGAGTAATTAGCTGACCCACACTAACACACAGCAGTAGGGGAAGTTCCCTGGACCTCGCAGTTCTCAAGAACTTCAGATAAAATCTGCTAGCACAGGTCATGAAAAAATTTGAGAATTTCAAATGGGTGAATCCAGAGTTTCTGATTGGATTCCACAGTCTGTCTCCTACTGGAATAATTGTATTTATGGTAATTTCATCAAATAAGCACGCAAAGTTCCCTGTGGGCCAGAACAGTAGATACTGGGGAAAAGATTGTGAGGACGTAGACCTTACTCTGTCTTTGAGCTTTCTAACCCAAGCAAGGCTTAGGAACTTAGGCCTTTGAGGATATAATAGCTAGATCACCTTTTCTTTTAGAAAGAGAGTAGAACTGATTCTTCTGGGCTGAAGCTGGACTCCCCGAAGTTTGTGGAGGGGGAGGTGACAACTGAGCACCCCTTTGCTGTCCCTGCCCCACTTAGAGCCCTAGGCAAAGGATGACAAAGGGAAGCCCACAAGTCACATGGTTGGGTGAAGCAGGGCAGTAAGACAATTCACAGGTCCAGAAAAATTTAAAATGTTGAAAGCAACAACAAATTCCACCGATGTATCCATCGAGATGTGATTCTTGGAAGCCACATCCTTTTGTAGTAGCCCTCCCCATTTTAACCACTAGAGCAATACCACAGTCCCTTAAATTATGCTTTAGCATGACCACTTCCCAGGCTGAGGTTGTCTTGCAGAAATAAAAGAATCTCTCCCTAAATGGTTAAAACTAAGTACACTTTGATATCATTTAATAAATTTCACAGTTGTTGGACTATGGCAATATCCAAAAGGTAATTCCCAGTAGTTTAATTCTGTCCAGTTCATAAAATTTCATGTAGTTGGGGCTCATTTCTTTCTCTCTAGTTCAACCTCAAATGTCTCAAAAGCAGCTGCTCCCTCTCAGGGTTGTGACCTGTGAGGATGATGCCCTCTTAGCAGCAAATGGCTTCTGCACCCCTTTATGGAGGCTTCCCCTCCAGAACACCTCAGTCTGAGTAAGAGATTCAGGGCTACAGAGACATTTAATCAACATATAATACTCATTAGTTCAGAGAGGGAATCATACCAAGGCTTTATTAAGAATTTCTATCCTGTTAAAATATATGTAAAAATGTAGTAATTACAGGGCAACACAGTAGGTAGCATCACCATGGTGACAGTGATCGCAAAGCTGAATCTAGCACCAACCTGTGAACTTAGGGCAAAGTACCACGTGGTAGCTCAGGGATGACATTTGACAGGTGGCTGTGCCAACATGTCTGGGTAAGTCATACTCTATTTATCCAGCAAGAATCAAGGGCAGGGGCTGGGGAGATAGCTCCGAGGCACAAGTGCCTGCTGGGCAAGTGCAAGGTTGTGAGTTCAAACCCTGGTCCCACAAAAAAAAAAAAAGAATCAAGGACAAAGCTTTCAATGCCATCAGACAGCTTCCTTTGCAGCTGACTGTACTGGTTGAGGAATCAACCCAGGTGCAGCACCTGTGGCCTTCCCCAGAACTTACTTGTGTTGATCTTCTGCAGAGAGATGTGCTTCTCCAACTGTCTTCGCAGCTTCACCTCAGCACCATATTTGCCCAGGGTACCGTTGTCAGCCAGGATGAAGTGTGTGTGAGAGTTGTTGAGCACAGAGAGCTTACTCAGAGGATTGGACATGGTCTGGTACACTCTCGTGACCTGACAGAATGCACAATGGAGATAGAGCTGCAGAGCCTGGATATTAAGGCCAACAGAGGAAGAAAGTGGGCACACATGCGTGCAACGACATGCTTAAGCTTGCTGTCACGTCTCTACCCTATCTTTAGAATTCTTTTCCTGCTTGCTATATTAAGATAGAAAAGACTTAATTACTTTAGATAATAACTCAACACAGATAAATGAAAACTTACATTAACACACATCCTTTACACAAAGGTTTATGGCAGCTTATTTATAAGAGACAAACTATTAATAACTCAGATTTGTGTGTGTGTGTGTGTGTGTGTGTGTGGTACTGGGGATTGAACTTATGACCCTGCGCTCTCCAGGCAGGTGCTTATTCTACTGAGCTATCTCCCCAGCTCCTAATGAATATTTTTTTAAATTTTTTAAAAATTTTTTTCCAAGAAAATCAGAATGCTTTATTTTTTTCTCTGACAATTACACTTTCCTGGTTTCTAAATAATTAGTTTTCAAAACACTAATTCTTCTACTGATAGATAAATTATAAAAGCCCTAAGATAAATTAGGATTTTTTCAACACGACTTGAGATATTAATTTCATTTGAAAACTTAGGTTTAACTTTAAGCCACTTGTTTTGTTTTTAAGATTTGCTGTGGCTCTTTGATTTTTCTCCTTCTATAGTTTTTGTGGAAACTTAGTTTCCAAATGTATATGTTGTGGATAACAATCAAACAGAATTTGCTGTATTTATGTGTAGTACTTTATGCTTAATTCCCCAAGGGAGTCACCTCACCTATACTCAGGAAACAACTGCTGAATTCAAAATATATTAGGTTATTTGTAGGCATTTTCATAGTGCTATCTATGTAAGGGTGATGTTTTAAGGATTTCTTCTTTTTTTTTTTTTTTCAATTTTTTTATTGTTTAAATTTAACAATGGTTATATTACATATTTTCATCATCAGATCAGTTTAGATTAATACATATAGGTATATAAGATTGATCAAACAATTAAACATTAACCTTTCTAAATCCACATTACTTTTTTTTTTCTTTTTCCCCTTCTTTTCTTTGAAAGTTGACATATTGCATA
>PVJA010055257.1:0-11246 GCA_004027025.1 Myocastor coypus | reverse complement strand
ATATATATATATATATATATATATATATATATATATATATATATACATATATATATGGAAAAAATGAGGCCATATGCATTCTAACGGTCAGCTTACTACATGTCTAGAGTGGAGATGACATCTGTCTCTAAAGAGATCTCTGTAAAGTGGACTTGATCGTTGCTTATTTACATGAAACATGGCTGGTCTCATCTCTTTTGTCACAGCTATATGAACAAATAAGGCTGGCTGTTAGAAAATTAAAGAGGAAGAGGGGAAGAAGTTAATATGCTGATGAAGTTGTATCGTTTAGAGCTAGACCCCGGAGCACACTTGGCATTATTTGGTGCCAGTTCTATCATCGATAGGAGCCTATCCGATCAGCCACAGGAGGTGTGATCTGCTGGCGCAGCTGACTGGAGTCTCAGGGGCAACTGTCCCCACAACTGCAACCAATGACAGTCTCTGGAGGGTCAAGTGACGTCCTTGGCTTGCCTTGTCTTCTGAAAATGACACCACTGAATAAGAACAATGGCCTTAGGGCTGGTGAGATAGCTTAGCAGACTAATCACCTGCTTTGGTAAGCACAGGGACCCCTATTTGACTCCCGGTCTTAAAGGCTGCCCTGGCCCCACCCAAACTGGTGACCAAGAGGTGGTGCATGCCTATAATTCCAGCGCTTCAGAGGCTGAAAACCGGAGGATCACTATGAGTCCAACCTGCGTAGTGAGACCCTGTCCCAAATAAATAAGAAATAAAACTAAAAATGAAGAACAATGGTCTTCAGAAAATTTTTTCAACCCAAATCCACAGTACAAATAGTCATATTACATGCTTATGTGATGCAATACTCGTCATTGTTAACGTTATAATTCATGTCTAGCTGCCCATCAAAGCCTCACACAGTCATAGGGTGGCTTCTGGAGTCTGTGATTCTTGATCCAATGCTGAGACTACCGGTGTGAGTGCTGCAGGGCAGATACTCTGCATTACAATGTGAGGAGGGGAGGGGGCTAACTACGTGGTGAGCTGCTGCCACTCCCTTTGCTCATTTGCTCTTTGCCACAGCCATGAACAGCTGCCCTCTGCCCTGTGCCACTCTGCCTTGGAGCCAGCCGAGTACGGACTAAAACCTCCACTGACTGTGAGCTAAATAGACCTTTCCTTCCTTCATTCTGTGTGTTGGGTATCTGCCCCAGCAACAAGAGAAGAGTAACTGAGACAGCATGGCTGCTCTTGCTCTGATTCTTGTTCTGTGCCACTCCCGGGTATTGATTTGCAACTCAGATTGCTGGCGGACCCCCCTAGGCTAATGTTCTCTCTTACAGTTTATGCTCTGTTGTTCAAACAATTCCACGGTAGCTCATGTCTCAGGGGCCTTTCAACTCCAGTTCTGGGCTAGTCTATGCAGCCACCTAATACTTAATATGTTAGGGTTTTCAAAGTGATTTCACAAGCGCCGTCTCTCAGCACAGCAGTGACATAACAGAGGCAGAGGAGCTTACGAGATTCATCACCTTTCACAAGGTCAGAGTCTAACCACATTGGGTGCGGAGCCCACTAATACATCTCAGCAGCTCTTCTCCAGCTCCACAGATGCTCTCTCAGAAATCCCACTTCCCAACTGCCCTCTGCATTCTAGCTTCTACTTACATGCCTCTCCTGATCTTTTACAAGTGGGATGCTAATTGAGTGAACGCATTCCAAGAACTGAATGTTCACTGCAGACTCTTCAGCAGCTTCCCTTGTACCAGTGCCTGTCAGTTACAGATACAGTCCATCAAGTACAGCCCTTGTCCTGAAAGAACTCATGTTTTAGTAGGAAAAAAAATTCCACCCACAGACCTGCCACTGACAGTACCAAAAACCCTTCCAAAGCTGCCCTTCTCTTTGTTTCTTTATTGGTAACCTTGCTCTGCTTCACCACAGCACAATCCCTCCTCCAGTCTAAGGAAAAGCTCAAGGCCTCAAGCTTTCCCCAGAGACCGTCTGAGCAAGAGGCACTCTGGTGGGAAGAGACAGTTGCCTGCAGCAGCTACTGGGCACAACGGCTTCTCTGTTGCTTCTTTCTCTCCCAAAGGTTCGGAGCCAGCAGGTTGCAGCAGTGCCCGAGATATCTCCTCTCCCCTACCCTGCATCAGCTGACTTCAGGGATGTATAAAATGCTACTTAATATCATGAAAAGATTATGGCTACTATTCCACTTATATTACTTGGGAGGATAAAAGTTTACATCAAGGAGATTACAGGGTTTTTGGAAGACCAAAGCCTAGGGTTATAAAAAACCTTTTTTGAACTCTTTATTAACTATTCAAAAAACAGGAGGCCTGCAATATGCCACTACCTAAGACAGTTATTGTCATAACTGGAGCCTGTGCTGAGAGCTGCTTTCTAGTGCACATCCCTCCATGGTCAGACGCCAGCGTCCGGGTTCATTACACAGAACCACTTACTTGTCTTTTATTCTAAAAAGCTGGAAGAAGGGAAGCACTTAGCTAAACCCTCTGCTCAGCTCCAGGTATGTTCCCACTGGCTCAGGTTACAGGTTTGGGAATAGAAAGAAAAAGTCACAGTCTACAAACAGAGGGATTTACTTTCTGAGGCTTCAAAGAAAATATCTGTGTTCTTTCACTGAGCTTCCCTGTGGAGTAAGCATGAGAAGAGGAGGTGGGGGCTATGGCTGGACTCCGGAGAGAGACTCAGAGGACCCCGCGCCTGGGGATGTGGCTGATGTCACAGAGGCAGGGCAGAGAGCTACAGAGGTCCTGGGCCTTCAGCAGAGCCAGCTCCACTTTGGGACCAGGCCTACCTTGGGGGTTTTTAAGAAACCTTCCATTTGCTTATGCCATTTTGCATTTTTAAGCAGTAAGAAAATAATAGAAACTGATATAAATGTTGGAAAGTAGTAGCACATGGAGAATCTAAGATCTCTTTGGGGGAGATCAGGTCAGTGTGATAGGCACAGGTGGAGAGAAAGATCTTTTCCCTTAGCTTCTTCTATTAATTCTTCAGGACATGACCAAAATACAAAGCATGATTCACTTGTTCCTATTTCTTCTTATATTTTTTAAATTTTATTGGTGCACTTTGGATATGTACAAGGATAACAGTCACCGTAGGGAATTTGTGCCTGTACGTGATGTATCTTGCTTCTTTTTCCCCCAAGTTCCCTCCCCTCTCTCACTGTTCCTATTTCCTAAAAACACCTTTACCATACAGGTTTTGTAACTGGAATTTCGCAACCTTGAGTCAAAGAAATTATAAAAATTTTTATTTTTAGAGTACTTGCTTAGTTATTCAATGGTGTGGTTTAAACTATAACTTCAAATCTGCATGTCACTTTGTTGTTAGGATAACCAAATGAGGTAAGAAGGGTGTCTGTCATAATAATATGCTCACTAGGCTGCGAAATCGGAGTCTTACAGAAGTTCAATGAGTTGCCCATGTTAATGTGAACAGACCTCAAATATAGGTCAACTGTCTCGCTCTTGACCAATCAATCCTCAATACCAAAGATCCTAATTACATCCCCCTAAGAAATAGCTGTGCTTTTAGGCCAAAGGATAGGTATTAATCAACAACAGGCTTAACTGGACCAGAACCTCAGTGATCTGATGTTGATCCTGTGTGGGACGGCAGGTTGAGGCCTCATGGCCTAAAGCGATCCAGCTACCTCAGTCTTGAGAAAAACATCTGCCTGGACATTGTGGGCGATTAGTCACGAGATAACCTTGTGTGCTGCAACTCTGTAAAAGTATAAATAAAGGCCCTTGCTATTGTTCAGGGGTCCTCTGACCGGGGAGACGAGTGCCCCCCTAGCCCAGCCTCTGTCTTCTTGCCTGTCTATTTCTCATTCCTGCCCCTGTGTTCTCCTGTGGTACAGTGGGTCACACAAGGATCCTTACAATCTGAATTCCAGGGGCAGAGCCAGAGCTAGCCAGGTGGTGACCTTGGACGCGTTCCCTGAGTCTTCACGGTTTCTGATGCTCCTGCAGGCTCTCAAAGTTCCTGTAGTACCCTTAGCTGACATCACCTTCCCAGGTGCCAGGCACTGTGTTAAAGTCTGGCTCTCTTTCTTTTTCTCCTTAATCTTACAACATTCCCAAGGCAGTTTATCTCTTTAAAAGATAGGGGAACGTGACTCAGAGGTTAAAGGAGCTGGCCGGGATCAACAGGACTAGCCCTCAGCGAGGAGAGGAGCAAGGAGGAGCGGGGTGCGCGCTGTGACCCCAGGTCAGGCTGACCATGAAGAATTGAGCCTGGTTCATATTGTTTTTGATGAATAAATGAAGCTCCCTGCGTTACTGGTTACCTCTCCCGGTGCAGAAGTGGGAGGAGGCGGGGGAGGGAAAAGCTAAAGCAAAGGACACCAGGTCCCGCAGGGCAGGGCAAACCCAGAAAGTCACTGGAAGCGCGCCCTGGAAGGTCTCTCCAAGGCCCGGCGGAGCGCCCGCCCCTGCGTCACGCGATCACTGCCACCCCACTCCCAGGCCCGGACGTTACCTTGTTGAGATGTGGGTTCCTGGTGACATCGTATCCGCGCTTCTTCAGGGGTACGGTGCGCACCAGGCCGGGCTTGGAGTGGCAGCCCCGGGCGCGCGGGGAGGGTGCCCAGCTTGGGAAGGAGGCGCGGGCCCTGGCGGCCTGGAGAGCCAGGCGCGCGCCCGTGCCCAGCGCGGCGCCCATGGTCCTGGTGGAGCCCTGCTCCAGGAAAACACCGAGGTCAGGGTGCCTTCCGGGAGGGCACAGTGGCAACCCTCTTCAGTGCCCACCCTCTCCGCTTCCTCCGCTTCCTTGGTGCCAGGACTGGCCGAGCCCCGGGAAAGGCAAAAGCGAGCGGAAAGCAGATCCGGTGCAGGTGACAGCGCGCGCCACCCCCGCCCCCATCCCCAGGAGAGGCGGCAACTGCGCGCGTGGGTGCTGGCGGGGGACGTGGGGAGGGCGAGTCGCTCCCCGCGGGAGTCCGCAGCCTGCGCCGCTGACCCGCGCGGCTCGCAAAGCTGGGGTCCGCGGCTTCTCTACCTCCAGGGCGGGCCGCGAGCTCGGGGGCCGTGTGTGCTGGAGGAGCGATCCCTAAAGCGCTCCCTGCGGCTCTGGGCTCCTCATAACTGCGCACCATGCGCCCAGAGAGCCCATCCTGAGCGGCACAGCAGAGGGTGCAAAGAGCCTGGCTGGGGAAGAGCCTGGCTGCAGGATTCCAAATACAAACGCAAGCATCCAGGGCCCAAGGTTGCTTTGGGCAGTACTGGATAACGCCCATCAGGAGTTGCATGTAAATTTAAATAAATTAGACAGAATAAGATTAAAATCCAGTCCTGTAACTACCCACAATTCCAATGTTCAAGAGCCCCTCGTGCATCGGCATAGAGCATTTCCCTCGGTGCTGGGTGCTGTATTGGACATTGCTCACGCAGGCTCGGCAGTTATTTAAAAGGCTTGGACTACCGGGGCTAACCCCAGACCCTGGAGTCCATCGAGCCCAGCTAGGTTTGTACTTTCCCCAGACAGTCGCCAGGCGATTCCTTTTAAAGTCAACATTTCATGGCATGCGGAGTAAGATGGGATTCTGAAGCCCGTTCCGGCCAAGGATGCCCACTTCAGCCCGCTCTGTGCCCCTCGCTGAGCGGTGGCCTATCTCGGCCTTCCTGTCTCTCCACCCTGCTCGGTGCCCGCTACGGCAGGGCCTGTGCTCTCGGTATTGCCTGACGTGGGGACTTCACACTCATCCTCTGAACAGCGGCCTCCTTCTCACGCCCCCACCAACAGATGAACTCCAGGCCTTGGCTCCACTTGTTGGTGCCAAGCTCCGACACCGAGTCGCTGCTGTACATTTGTCTCCTTAGAACACAGGCTGCACCAGGAGAGGCTCTACGCCCAGAGACTCATTTATCCTCACCACTTAGCTCAGTGCCCGGTAATAACTGCATGCCAAGTTGCTGTTACATGGAGGGGAGCGGCAGCCTCTTTCATCACCCTCCAGCTGACTGCCAAGCAGATGGCATGGGGCGCTACCCGCAGCCTTCCTTCAAAGCTCACCCCGCTGTACATTCTAAGTACAGACAGACACTACGGAATGCACAACATGCATGTGTTTGCCTGGGTTCAGGATTTCCCCGTTGCCTGGGAAGTAGCTGTCTCCTTCAGCTTCTCTTCTCTCTCCTTAAATTCCTAATTTACAACTTGGATGACCTCTAATAAAAGTGTAATTTCTCAAATGGAATCAAAGTTGCCTGGTGGATGGATAGAAGGAAGCCAGGGCAGACATACAAATGTGCAAGCCCCGTCTGTGGAGGTTCGCTCGTGTAGTCTAAGTGCCTGAAATCAGGGTTACTGTTGGTCCTATCTTTGCATGAGCCTACAAATGGTTTTTAAATTCTTAAATCAGTGTGAATCAGATTGATTATATCAAGTCCAAGAATAGTAACTGGTTCCTTTGGATGCTTCTTAGATTTGCCTACCTTACCACCAATCTACAGGCACCCTGAGGGCAAAGACTCTGTGTGTGTGTGTGTGTGTGCGTGCGCATGCTTCCTTCTTTGGCACTAACCCATAGCAAATGGTCAGAAACTGGTTGTTGAACATATCTGCTCTTGCACCAATCAGTGACTTTTCCCTCACCTTTGGGTCACTTAATAGGGAAGCCAGTCAGTGGCGTCCCAAGTTTTCTGATCAAGGAGGCTACGGGGCCACAGAGGAAAGGGATCAATGATGTACAGTGTGCCTAAGGAGAGTCACCTCTTGGGCTTTCACAGGGTGCAAACTGATCAAGCAATGACCGTGACTCATCCAGACGGCTGACACTAACAAAAGTTCTAAAAAGTGTTATGCATGGTTTCAAGGTAAATCCTGAGGGGATTTGAATGACCTTGTGAGATACAAACATTATATGTTCTGTTATACAGGTCTTGCTTTAACTTGGCTTTAACCATCCAACAGAAAAGTTTAACCACAAGGCATAAAAAGTAAAGCCAGATTAGTATGCTGAGCTGTAAAGGGCTCAAATCAATAGCTGCCGGCATTGATTATGGAATATTGGACTATGTATACAACTACTTTCTCTTAGTTCAATGAGAAGAAATATTTGTACCAATAGCGATTAGAAAAATGATCATGTCTGCATCCTGTACTCTGAACAACTACTACAAAGACAACAATATGCATTGTATTAAGTATTGTGGCTGTCCTACTAATGTGTTTTGGAACTGTCTCAATGTTATTTCTTATTAAAATAATTGTAAAAAAAGATCAAGTCGATATATTTCTGTGTTACATTAAAGGTGATAATGCATGTATACAATGGAATATGTGTATATAATACTTATAAATAAATATTCATAACTTGGACAAAAAAGAGAAACTCAGTTAGAAACCATGTGTAAACAACAGATTTTCAAAGAAGTAAGCATAGCATTTCCAGCATTAGCACAGTAAGGCTCATGCAGTTTGCACACATCTTCCAGCTGCCCACCGGTGGCCTGTCTCCCTTTAAACCTGTTCCTTGCATGTGTTTCCCCTTTGACCACAGTAATGCCAAAGGCAGGCACAGGCTCAGGTGTTGCAGTGGCTAGAGGAGCCGGCTTTTCAAGTCCCCAGCACTGGCCTGGGACCCAGATTGGTCTCCCCTGCTGCTGCCTTCTTCTTCTACACAGAAGAGCTGATCAAATGCTGGTGCCCCATCTCCCTTGTGGGAAGAGGAAATGAAGGGTCAACGGTTCTGTTATGGAAGTGTCTTGACAGCTGAATACTCCCGTTCTACTGAAAACTAGCTTGGGTGGTCACATGAAACTCCAGGGATGGCTGGAAAGCCCCCCCCCCCCCGAGAAAATCATGTGGATGCTCTACTAAAACTCAGCAACGAAGGTTAGTATTAAAAAGGAGAAGGGCAGAAGGAGTGTTTGGGACTAGTAACTAGAAGTCTGAGCACACTGCCCAGTTCATATTAAAGTGTTGATATACAGTGGATATTTAGGTAGACAAGATATCACACCTGTATCTCATATTTAGTTTTAATTATTAAAAATCTTTTATTTTTTATTTATTTGGTGCAGGGTCTCACTACACAGCTTGGTGATCCTTCTGTCTCAGCCTCTCCAGCAGTGGGATTATAGGTATGCGGCACAATGTCTGGTTTCAGTGGCCGGCACAGCGTGGCATGGCATGTGGTACTAGGGATTGAACCCAGGTTCTTAAGCTTGTCAAGCAGGTGCCTAGATTGCCAAGCTATATCTTATACTTTTACTAAGTTCTTTCTTTCTTTCTTTCTTTCTTTCTTTCTTTCTTTCTTTCTTTCTTTCTTTCTTTCTTTCTTTCTTTCTTTCTTTCTTTCCTTCCTTCCTTCCTTCCCTCCCTCCCTCCCTCCCTCTCTCCTTTCTTTCTTTCTTTCTTTAATTTGGCACCAGGGGTTGAACTTGGGACCTTGTGCTTGCCAGGCTGGCACTTATGCTGCTGAGCTATCTCCATAGCCCCTCTGATTACCATTAGAAGACAACACTATCCAATGTACCAACTATTGGAAGTGCAACCTGTTTTGAAACTTGATTTTATTGATTACTTATATCTTTTCTCTTTAAAATTAAAAAAATATTCCAATGAATAGAAAAAGAAGATCAAGAAGTAGCTGGCTATTATTATGGGGACATGTGGCTTCCGTCTCTGGGTTCATGGCAGCTGCCTTACTATGGGACTTCCTAGACCAGGTCTAGAGCTGTGGAGACTTTGCAAGACTCTGTGACTCTGCCTTTCATGGCCCGGCAAGGCAGCCTTGTGATCTAGCTTCGCATTATAGAAAATGAATGTCGCCCTCATTTGTCTTGGATTCTATTCTTCCACGCTACACTCACTGACTTCGGCCGTTGTTGTTGCTGTTTGCTAAGGTGGCAAGCTAGGCTGGCAGTGACAAAGGCTTCTTCCATGGTCCTCCACTGCCTTTGGAGATTCTGTATTGTAACTGTACTTAGACTTTGCTTTCTGTTGTGGTTGCAGAGATGTGATTATCTACCAGCTACCTTCCAAGATTATGAATCCCTTAAAGACTAACCCATCACTTACAAGTCTCTGCCTGGCACTAAGAGCTGAGGTAAATAAAAAGGGTGTAAAGCAAGTTCACACATAACTTTCTGACAAGTGGACTTAATTGAAACCAGATTTGGCACATTATTTAAGTAGCACCAAAGTAGATTCAGATTACATTTTTTTTTTAATTTACTGAGCTATCTTAAAACAAAGTCACTTATTCTCTGATGTTAATATTAAGAGATGTTTAAAGGACGTGAACTAAAAACTTACCATTCAGTTAACTCCATTGCTTCAAAAATTTCTTCATAAATTTACAGTTCATGCTCATGACTGTCTCAAAAGAACTCTTTAATTTGTATTGCTAGTAATATCTTTAAATATATCAACTATATCTTTGACATCCAGTAGATGGTGAGAAGTCTTTTATCTCCTCCTAAGCTGCCTATGTACCCCTGAACACACGCCCTGTAGCCTGATCTCTGCTCACAGGGTCTTCTACTTTCAGCCCTTGCTGGTCAACTCCAGTCAAACTTTGATCCCCTCTGTCGGTCTCCTGAATCACTGAGCCAGCGGCTAGTCCCGCCCCCTCTGTGTTCCCCAGATGCTGCCCTTTGTCGCTCTCCCACTGCCCTCTGCAGCCTGTATCTCTTGGAAGTGATAGAGTACAGGCCTCTTCTCCCTAAGGTGCTTCAGAGTCAAGTGGTCCAGACTCCATTAGTGACTCTTCTGTGGAACCTCAAGCATTCTGTGTGGCTGCTTTAAAGTTCTCCATTCTCATGGACATAACAGACATTCTAATGTTGCTGCCCATGTTGGCTTTTTGTGGGTTTATTTATCACAAGCACACCAGCGTGCTTATTGCATGCTAAGTACTGTTCTAAGCACTTCATAAATGGAGATGACACTCAACTCAAAGTTGAAGATTTTTCAACCTTACCATAGTTCAGTAGAAATTATACTTCTAATGTTGACCCTTTCCCAGCAGCTGTAAGCAACAGTTCCCAGTCAGTCAAGCAGCCACAGAGGCAGCAGCATGTATTCTATAAGGTGTTACGATTGATTCTAAGCTATGGCCTCTGGGGGTCCGATGCATTAGCTGCATTTTCAGCTTGTAGTAATTTTGGATTACAATGAGTTTATCCCATTACAAAGTCCCATTATAAGTTGAAGAACATATGGGTTGGTCAGATAGCTCAGTGGACTAAAGCACCTGCTTCAGCAGAGCACAGCAGCCAAGGTTCAATTCCCAGCCTGCCGTGCCAACCCCGCCCCTGGGGCACTCAGACAGCGATAGAGACTTGGTGTGGTGGTGTGTGCCTGTGATCCCAGAACTTGGGAGGCTATCAACAGGCAGATCACTATGGATCTGGTCTACATGGTGAGACCCTGTACACTCTGTAGACATTGCCCTAAATTAATAAAAAAATTTTTTTTAAAAAAAGTGTTTAGGAACATCTGAACAAACTCAATCTTATAATTTTCCTGTGGAATACGGATTTAAATGATTTCTTTCATCTCCAGATCCACCTTCCCATACTTTGGTTTATGGTTGGAACTTGGTTTCTTAAAGCCAAGTTCTTTTATGGCAGCAGGTTTCCTGATAAGTTCTGTCAACAGGAGGCTCTAGTGAGATTTCTTGCCTTCTGTTTGTTTGCTATTGGTTCCTTTCAGTATCCCCCTAGCAACAGCTCCTTCACCCAGGTTGACCATTGGTCCCAGACTGAGGTCTCCACCCGCCCCCTAGAACTGGTCTCAGGAGGTTCTCAGAGACCCGGAAGCAGGTCTCTGGCTTCACACATCCAGCTTTTGATGGTCCTGGCCTCTTCCTTTTGTTCCTTTAGCCTGAGAGATGGACATTGCCTCCCATGGAGGCTACTGCGCCTGCCTCCCTTTTCTTTCTTTTGCATCCGGTGCCCTGGCACCCATAAAATAGGATTTGTGAATTGAATTTCTCTTGTTGAAACATAACTTATGGGGCTCTGTTTTCTCAACATGGCCGATACAGGTTGGTATAATAATCATTTCCATTTTACTAACAAGAAAACAGCGCCAAGAGAAACGAAACATCTGAAGTGGCCTGGGATTTAAATTCAGGCTTCAGGTGACGTGGTGATCCCAGGACAGAAGACTCACACCTGGGAAGTGCTCTGTCAGGGGTGCTACGTGACAGGCTAGAGGGGCAGTTCTCTGAAGTCAGTGGCCCCTTCATCTTTTTCCTCCTCCTCCTCCTCCTCCTCCTCTTCCTCCTCCTC
>PVJA010055256.1:0-11159 GCA_004027025.1 Myocastor coypus | reverse complement strand
AAACAAACAAACAAACAAACAAATAAATACATAAATTGGATTCAACCACACACACAAAAAATTATCTTCCATAACTACAAGTCCCAGGACAAAACTGTCTTCATATTCTACTGGACTAGTAGCTCAATGGCATTGTTGAGACCTTGCTTCAAAATACAATGACAAGGGCCGGCGAGATGGTTCAGCAGTTCTAAAGCACCTGCTTAGGAAAGCTTAGGCAACCTCAGGAACTGCAGTTGGATCCCCGGTACCACATGCCTTGCCAGCCCCACCCCCAGGGCAGGCTAAGCCAGCCATAATTAAAAAAATAAAATAAAAAACTGCAATGACAAGGGATGGTGGTGTAGCTCAGTGCTCCGTGGGTTCGATTTCCAGCAACCTTCTACCACGTGCACAAGGACATGATCTTAGCTGTCGTTAGGTCCACAGTCCTGTGACAGTGAGCACTTCTCACAGTTACCACTGCCATCTTCCTCTAGCATTTTTCCAGTGTCTACTGAGACTCTATCCCCACTGAGCTCTCCATCACCACCTCTCCCCCAGATTCCTGGCACTTCCATTCTACTTCCTGTCTCCATGACATTGATGACTCTAGGTGCTTTATACAAATGGAATTGTACAGTATTTGTCCTTTTCTGACTGGCTTATTTAACAAGTATACTCAAGGTCATCTATCTTGTAGCATGTGTCAAAATCTTTCCTATTTAAAAATGGTGTTTCCCAGGGCTGGGGAGATAGGAGATAGCACTGTGGCACAAGTGCCTGCCTGGCAAGTGCAAGGTCATGAATTTGAACCTCAGTCCCGCAAAAAAAAAAAAAAAAAAAAAAAAAAAACTCCGCTTTTTTTTTCAGGACTGGGGATTGAACTCAGGTTCTTGCATTTGCCAGGCAAGAGCTTATTCTACTGAGCTATCTCCCCCGCCCCATGTTTCCCATTTTAAGACAATAGGGGGGCCAGGGAGATAGCTCTGTGGTATAAGTGCCTGCTTGGCAAGTGCAAGGTGTAAGTTCAAACCCTGGTCCTGCAAAAAAAAAAAAAAAAAAAAAAAGACCAAATAATATTCTATAGTCTGTGTATGTAACATATTGCTTATCTGTTCATCTGTTGATGGACATTTGAGTTACTTTCCCCTCCTGATTCCTGGGAACATCAACATGTGTCTATACATGTCTGTTTTGTTTAATTAATTAATTAATTAATTTGTTTATTTATTTAGTCTTTTTGAGACAGGATCTCACTATGCAGTTCAGGCTGGCCTTGAGCTCACTTTTGTAGCCCAGGCTGGTCTTCAACCCACACTGATCCTCCTGCCTCAGTCTCCCGAGTGCTGGGATTACAGGGATGTGCCACCACACCCGGCCCTACATGTATGTTTTAGGAGCTGGGGAGATAGCTCCGTGGCACAAGTGCCAGACTGGCAAAGGCAAGGTCATTAGTTTGAACCCCAGTCCCGCAAAAAAAAAAAAAAAAGAAGAAGAAGAATATAGCCCGTGTGGTGTCACACATCTGTAATCCCACCACTTGAGAGGCTGAAGCAGGAGGATCACTGTGAGTTCAAGGCCAGCCTGGGCTACAAAGTGAGTTCAAGGCCAGTCTAAATTGCACAGTGAAACCCTGTTTCACAGACCAAAAACAAAAAACAAAAAAATCTGTAAACATCTAGCTAGAAGTAGAGGGCCAGGGAAATAGCTCAGTAGAATAAGCGCTTGCCTGACAAGCACAAGGTCATAAGTTCAATCCTCAGTACCGCAATATAAAACAAAAACAAAACTAACTAGAAGTAGACTGCTGATTCATATTACTTGTACATTTATTTATAATTACTACACTACTGTTTTCTGCAATGGTGGTACCTTTTAAAAATATTTATTTTAAAGATATACAGTAGAATTATTTTTCATATATATTCACAATATTGTACAATAATCATTATGATCCCTTTTCAGAACATTCCACTCTCCCTCAGTGACAAAAAAGATCCTATAATGGATGAGCATCCATTCTCAATTTTCCTAGCCTTAATCCTCAGCACTCGTTATTAACTTTGGGTAGCTATGCTTTGACAGCACATGTAAACAGAATCATACCATATGTAGTTTTTATGTCTGGTTTATTTCACAAGATATGATGTGTTTTTAAAAACTTAAAAAAATACGGGCCCAGCGGGATGGCTCAGTGGTCTAAAGCACCTGCTTGCGAAAGCTTAGGCAGCTTCAGGGACTGAGGTTCGATCCCCAGCACCACATGCTGTGCCAGCCCTGCCCTCGGGGCAGGCTGAGCCGGCCATAAAAATGAGTGAATAAACAAACAAAGGTTCTGAAGTAAGAAAAAAATAAAAAGTAAATAAATAAATAAACTTAAAAAAATAAAAAATAAAAACTGTTGTCAGCAGATGTTTGCAGTATACAGTGATCACATCCAGTTCCAGAGTTTGATAGATACTCAAATCACATCTTAGGAAGTTTTATTCCTCCTACCTCATCCTCCCTTTTCGTCCTTTCCTGGGCTGTACCTTTTTATATTTTACCAACAGGGCATGAGGGCACATATCTGTGTATACGCCAAGCACTCTGGAGCCTGAGGCAGGATTGCTTCAAATTTGAGGCCATTCTGAGTTCTGTACTGAGTTCAATGACAGCCTGAACTGCATAATGAGATGCTGTCTAAAATAAATAAATAAAATAAAAGGAACTGGGGAGATAGCACTGTGGCACAAGTGCCTGCCTGGCAAGTGCAGGGTTGTGAGTTTGAATCCCGGTCCCGCAAAATAAATAAAGTAAAAGTATCTAATATATATACACATATATAATATTTTTATCAGCAATGCACACATTTCCAATTTCCCCACAGCCTCACCAACACTTATCATAATTATTATTTGTTTAATAGCTAGGAAGTGGTACCTCAATATGAAAAGATCTCTTGCGGGCTTTTGGGTTAGCTCAGTGGTTTAAGTGCCCGTGCCAGCAATCCCAGTCAGGCACAGGGGATGGCAGTTTGATCCCCACACTCACCCTTTTTTTTTTTTGTATTCTTGTTGAGGAATAAATTTATTCACTGTAAATTTGTGACTGTTAACACATTGGCATGCTTCAAAAGTCAAAGAGAATAGAGTGAGAGAAATATCAGCACTCCCAACTTTTCCATTTCACTTCAAACTCAAACCCACAGTCACCCTTAAGGCAGCCTGAGGGAGCCAATAAAAAACACCTTCTCAACTTTAAAAATAAATAAACAGAGGTCAAGAAGATAGCTCTGTGGCACAAGTGCCTGCCTGGCAAGTGCAAGGTCATGATTTCAAACCCTGGTCCTGCAAAAAATAAGTAAATAAATAAGTAAATAAATAAATTTTAAAAAACTAAAAAAAAAAAAGATCTCTAAACCAGTAGTTTGTACCATTGGTTGCAAGCTAAAATCTGCTGTGGGGATATTAACCATTACCAATACTTACAGATTTTCATTTAATAGGTCTCGGATGCACACTAAGATAGTTTCTTTTGTTTTGCTTTTGGTATTATTAGCAATTAAACCCAAGGCCTTATGTATGCTCAGCAAATACTCTACCACTAAGCCACATTTCCTAGTACCTTACAGTGACATATTTTAAAAATAAATTTGAGACAGGCATGTCTTAACTCTCAATGTCACCCAGGATGGCGTAGAACTTGCGGCAATCCTTCCTCAGCCTGCCGACTGCTAATGTAGCAGAAAAGTCCTCCCGTCTTCCCCCTCAGCCAGTATACTTCAGTTTGTTAGTTGCCCAAGTCATAGTTCCAGTTACAATACTTGGAACATTTGTTTCTTAGAAATGGCTGGTCACTATGATGCATATTATGAAACAAGTCGCCAGTTGACAAGCCATTCCATTCTATACTTCCTGCTTGCTTATCTCATATAAATTCTAGACCACCAGAGATCAGGGCCTGATATTTTGGGAATGATCTCAATCAGTGCCCATCATTGTAAACTACATCTGCCTTCAAATCCTGGGTGTGGTTTTGGTGTTTCTGCTTGCTATTGCACTGGGATTACTGTGTGCACCACCATGCCTGGCAACATTGGTATATATTAAATACATTCTAGCCAATCATCATGGCACATGTCTATAATCCCAGTCCTGAGGTAGGAGGATCACAAGTCTGAGCTCAGACTGAGCAATTAGTGAGACCTTGTCTTAAAATTAAAATGTGATGTCTCTGGGTTAAGATACCAAAGCAAAGCAAGATAAAAAACAATTCCAGGAACTCTATGTGAGGGTAAATTGGAAAACTGCTGGCCAAGAAACAAGACATCTCTCCAAAATAAACTATAGCCCATGGAGAATCAATTACACTGTTCAATGCTGTCCAGAAGTAAAACCATGGGTCCTCAAATGGGTTTTGTTCCTCCTAACTCAATTCGTAGCTATTTGGAACCAGAGTGATATTAGCTCAGATATCTAAAATAGACAAAGGATATTCTTATTAAAAAAAAAAAAAAGAAGGATATTCTTGGGGCTGGGGACATGGCTCCAGGCACAAGTGCCTACCTGGCAAGTGCAAGTGCAAGGTCGTGAGTTTGAACCCCGGTCCCACAAAACAAACAAACAAAAAAAAAAGGTGAAAGAAGGATATTCTTGCCACATGGAATGAAAAGGCAGAAAACAACAACAACAAACAAACAAACAAACAAACAAAAAACAGGAAAAAGGAGTCTGATGAATCACAAAATGCACATGTTTTTACAAAGAGGCCTGTGTTGTGCAAGAGAAAACCCAGAGGAGAGCCTGCCTAGGTAGCTGCTGATGACCACGGTGCTGTGAAAACTTGGAAATGCCAGAGGAGTAACAATAGCAGAGAGGAGCCCCAGAGCTCTCTCTTAAGGGGAGAACAATGAGTTCAAGGGCTGCAACTGCCTTCCTCACCAGACCCTGTGAGTTAACCACCTTTCCAATGAACTGCTACAAAACCAGTTGTTCCGGTTTCCCAGGAATCAGAGCCCATCCTGTGAGTAAATTCAAGCTCAACTATCTGTTGAAGAAGTCTTAGCCAATGGCCTGGCAGTGCCTCCAGTGAGTGAAATTCTCCCAGTGGTGTTGGTAGTTGCTGGTCCCTGGGGTTCTTGAGGGGAGGGTGGGATGCTAGGCCCTTGGCCAGCTCTGCCCAAATTCTGTATTAACAGAGCTTGGCCCTTGGTCACCAGGTCCCACTGGCTTATTAACTTACACTGGAAATAGCTGTTCCATTGCTAATGATCATAGCATTATATCTTCATTTTTACTTTATTTCATTTATTCATTTGTTTATGTATTTGTGTATTAATTTGTGGTACAGGGGATTGAATTTAGAGACTTTTTGTGCCACAATATTGCTGGCCCTTTTAAAAATTATTATTATTTTATAAATTTTATTAATTTTAATAAGAAAGAAGTAACAATGAGACAATTTCAAAACATGTGAGATAGCCACAATAATTTTTTTTTTTTTTTTTTTTTTTTGTCTTTTTGAGACAGGGTCTCACTATGCAGTTCAGGCTGGCCTTGAACTCACTTTTATAGCCCAGGCTGGTCTTGAACTCGCACCAGTCCTCCTGCCTCAGCCTCCCAAGTGCTGGGATTACAGGTGTGCACCACCATGCCCAGCTCAGCCACAATAATTAATACAATGCATATTGTTGTCCTCAAAGTAGTTGCTCAGAATTATTATTATTTAGTTTATTATTATTTAGATAAAACCTGGGGCCTGTGCACTGAGCTACATACCCAACCCTTTTTTTAATTTCTCATTTTGACATAGCATCTCACTGTGCCATTAAATTGCCCAGGTTGAGCTTGAGCTTGTGGTCCTCCTGCCTTAGCCTCTTGGAGTGATAGTATTATATGTATATAGGTTCTCCCAAGGAAATATTGCTGTATCTTAGAGCATACAAAAGATCGTAACCTGAGAATACAGATAGCCTAATAGGGGCTGGCAAGATGGCTCAGTGGTCTAAAACGACTCCTTAGGCAAGCTTAGGCAACCACGGGGACCATGGTTTGATCCCCCCACCATATGCTGCACCAGCCCCACCCCCAGGGCAGGCTGAGCTGGCTATAAAAAAATCAAAAAACAAACAAAACCTGGATAGCCTAATAATGAATCATTTGATTCCCATAAAGTTGATTGATTCAGTCTGAAAAGATCAAGTCATTAGTCCTGAGCTACTAGCATATCACTATTTATTTATTTATTTATTTATTTATTTATTTATTTATGGTTTTGGGTAATGCACCCAGAGCCTCACACTGAGCTACACCCCAGTTCCTCCCCCACCCCCCCTTTTTTTTTGTAATACTGAGGATTGAACTCAGAACCCTGCACTTTCTACTGAGCTATCTCTCCAGTCTGCCCTTTTTGTTTTAAGACAAGTTCTCACTAAATGACTGAGTTGCTCAGGCTGGGTTTAAAATTGGACTACTTCTGCCTCAGCCTCCCAAAGTGCTAGAATTACCGACCTGCGCCACCAGCCCTAGCTGCCTGTTATGTTTTATGCCAAGGAGCCAGCCAAGCACTTTCCATTCCAAGATCTCTGCACATTTTTTCAGGCCTGAGGGTGGCGGCATATGCATATGATCCCAAGGCCAGCCTGAGCTACCACAGTGAAGTCCTATCTCAAAAAGTAAAAAACAGGGCTGGGGAGATGGCTCAGTAGAATAAGTGCTTACCTGGCAAGTACAAGGGTCTGAGCTCAATCCCCAGTCCCACCAAAAAAAAAGTCAAAAGGCATAAAACAAAGCAAAATAAAAAATATGGGAGAAGTCTCTTTATAAGTGGGAAGAAGAAAACTCCAACTAGGTTTAGTTGTTTTATTTTTTATTTATTTATTATTTATTTATTTATTTATTTATTTTTGTCTTTTTGAGACAGAGTTTTGCTATGTGGTTCAGGCTGGCCTTGAGCTCACTTTTGTAGCCCAGGCTGGTCTCAAACTCACGCCAATCCTCCTACCTCAGCCTCCCAAATGCTGGGATTACAGGCATGTGCCACCATACCCGTTTTAGGTTCAGTTGTTTTAAACTTTGCAGCTAGCCTATTAATGTAATATGGCCTTAATAATTTCTTATTGAAATGCTACCTTCATTATCTTAATTTTATTTGAAAAATTGTGGGAAAGTATCTATAAGATTTATTATCTCTTTTTTTCTTTCTTTCGGTGCTGGAAATTGAACTCAAGAAACATTGGGCTACATTGCTGGCCCTATTTATTTTACTTTGAACTAAATTGCCCAGGTTTGCCTTGAACTTGTGCTCTTCATCCTCCTGTTTCAGCCTCACACTTAGCTGAGATTACAAGCATCCAGATCCACATTTTACCTGCTTTTTAGTATCACAGTTTATTGGGTAGGAATGTGGCTCAGTGGTAAAGTGCTTTCCTACCATGTACTGAGTTCAAATCCCAGCACTTGCACAGAAAACAAAAAATTTATAATTTTAAGATCCTGTCTAAAAAAAAAAAAAAAAAAGATCCTGTCTAAGACCAGTGAGATAGTTCAGCAGACTAAGCACCTGCTTAGCTCTTTTTTTTTTTTTTCCCCAGAACTGGGGATTGAACTCAGGCCCTCACACTTGCTAGGCAAGCGCTTATTCTACTAAGCTATCTCCCCAGCCCCTAAGTGCCTGCTTAGGCAAGCGCAGGAACTAGGGTTTGATCCCTGGTCTTGCATGCTGTGCTGGCCCTCCCCTGGGATGTGCTGGGCTGGTAACCAAGTCTGGGCCAGGCAGTGCACACCTGTAATCCCAGTCCTGGGGAGCTTGAAAACAGGAGGGTCACTAGAGTCAGAGTTGTGTAGTGAGACCCTGTACCAAAAACCTTAAAAACAAAAAAAACCCTTTCTTTTTTTTTTTTTTTTTTGTTTGACAGGACTGGGGTTCAAACTCATGACCTTGCACTTGCCAGGCAGGCACTTGTGCCATGGAGCTATTTCCTCAACCCCAAAAGATCCTTTCTAAAACAAATTCTATACATTAACTTCCCATTTCCCCTCTCAAACCCCTAGTAATCTCTATTTCATTTTCTGCTGATATAAATTTGCTTATTTTAAGTAACACATATAAGTGTAATAATGAATATTTGTCCTTTCGGGATTGAGTTATATCCTTTAGCGTCATGTCCCCAAGATGCACCTACGTTGTAGCGGTGTCAGAATGCTGTTCACTTAGAAGGCCTGTGTCCCAGTGTAGGGCGGGACCATATGTTTACCCATTGATCTGCTCATGGAAATTGAATTGTTTCCATCTTTTGCTATTGTGACAAATGGTATAGGACTACACCCACCACAAGCATGACTTCTTTTTCCCCCAGCACTGGGGGTGAATCTATAAATGCCTCTCTCCTTTTTTTTTTTCTGAGACAATCAATTTCCTAGACTGTCCTTAAACTTGTACTTCTCCTGTCGCAGCCTTCCCACTGCTGGAATTTCGGGCAGGTATTACCAAGGTGTGTGCCACCTTGGTTGGCCTTTGACATTACCTTGGAGTTTAGTGGTCTTTAGCATCACAACAGCCCTGAAAATCTGCATGTGTTCTCTCCATTGCAAGTGGAGAAAAAGAAAGTTTAGGCTAGTTGCATAAGTTTCACGCAGGGCTATGAACCTGCAAGACTTGGGTGAGATTATACATAATCATAACACCACTGGTGTTTCTTGCGTCGCAACTCCGTCAGAAACGGCCTAGGTCAGCTCCTGCAAGGATGTCTTAAGGTTTCACTTTAATGAATAACCTTCTTTTTCTGATCAGCTGGATTGCAGCTGATACATTAATTAATCAAATTAATTAATGTTGCCTTTTTGAGCCAGGGTCTTACTATGCAGTTCAGGCTGGCCTTGAGTTCACTTTTATAGCCCAGGCTGATCTCGAACTCACACTGATCCTCCTGCCTCAGCCTCCCAAGTGCTGGGATTACAGACATGTGCTACCATGCCCAGCAATTTTTTGTCTTTTTAAGACAGGGTCTTGTGATGAAGTTCAGGCTGGTCTTGAGTTCACTTTGTAGCCTAGGCTAATCTCAAACTCATGACCATCCTTTTGCCTCAGCTTCCTGAGTGCTGGAGTTATGGACATGTGCCACCATGTCTGGCCAAATTTTATTTTAAAATATCAGATTCAGCCAGGCATGGTGGTGCATACCTGTAATCCCAACACTTGGGAGACTGATGCAGGAGGATTGGTTCAAGTTCGAGACTGGCCTGGGCTACAAAAGTGAGTTTAAGATTAACCTGAACTGCACAGCAAGACCCTGTCTCAAAAAACAAAAACAAAAGCAAAACGTGTACCATGAATGAAGTAAACCAGAAGAAATAATGAGCTACTATAAATCAGAAGGAAAAGCATGAGGGAAAAATGGCATGGGGAGGGATGGGAAGATCAGGGAGGAAAATTAACAGGAAAAGCTTGAATGAACAGCATATGCAAAGATGTTCAGTATCACCCTGGCATGTGGTGTCTGCCTGTAGACCTAGCACTCTAGAAGCACATTTGAGTCCAGCCTGGCAAGACACTATCCTCAAAATGAAAAATAAAAACGAATATGGGATATAATTGAGTACTAGAGTCTTGAGTTCAATCACTAGTACTGCAAAATAAATTCATTCCATTTTTAAGTAATATGTTCAACATCATTAGTTATGAGGAAAAAACAAACTAAACAAAAAGAATGACCTGGAATTCCCATACACCAGATCTGCACCCCTAAAAAGTGTGGTTAACACCAAGTGTTGATAAAGATGTGAGGAAACAGGGGTACTTTCAAACTGTTAGTGGGTGTGCAGGTTGCTGCAGCCTCTCTGCAGAGCCTTCCTCAGTGACAGCCTTGGCCAAGAGCTCCTACTCTGAGACTCAGCAACCGAATCTCATTTCTGAGCGCACTCCCTTGGCTTTAACTTCCTGGCCTATGGGTAGCTGAGCACAGATGGCCTTGGTGCCCCCAGAGCCCACATGCATCCAGCCTCCATGCTCAGGCCTGTTGCCTCTGGCCACCAGCAGCCTCTTCCATACAAGGATCATACTATTAGTTCTCTAAGTTCAGCAAGGGAGGATTGGGTAACGCTGAGCCGTTGAAACTCCTTGCTATGCTTGAGCAAGGGGCCTCCAAAGGCCCTGTGCCAAAGGCTCAGTCCCCAGCCAGCAGTGCTGTTGGGAAGTGGGATCTTCCTCCCAGGCCACTGGGAGACTGAGGCAGGACCATGAGTTCCAGGCCAGCCTGGGCTACAAAGTGAGTCAAGGCTGAAACTAAGCTATCTGACTGTCTAAGAAGTCAAGAGAGATAGGAAACAAATTTCTCAAACAGGCCAACCTTGTTCTGATAATGAAATTTCCCACTTTAATTTTTGCTCAACCCAAAAGTAACTCAAATCAACCAATGCATTATTTTCCTATTTTTCTCTCTCTTTGAACCTCCACCCCACAGGAAATTTCTTTGAAATGACCAACCTACTTTTTGGTCTTGTTTCTGCTTCCTTTAGCCTTTCTCTGGGTATAACTACTACCGCTGCTCAGCCCTTGAGAACATGGTTCTCTTATACTGCTCTCAGTAGCATAACCTGTAATCCTTGCACTCCAAAAGGCTAAGACATGAGTTCAAGCCCAGCCTGGACAATTTAATGAGATCTTGTCTGAAAATAAATAAACAAACAAACAAACAAATAACTAGAATCTTCTTGCCTCAAAATAAATAAATAAATAAATAGATAGATAGATAGATAGATAAATAAATAAATAAATAACTAGGACCAGGAGTGCTGGTGCATACCCTCACTTGGGAGGCTGAGGTAGGAGGATTATCCTGCCTCAGGGCCAGCTGGGCTACAAAGTGAGTTCACTGCACTGCACTGCATAATAAAGCCCTGTCTCAAAAAGACAAATTAGGACTGGTGAGATGGTTCAGTGGTCTAAAGACCTGCTTAGGCAAGGTTAGGCAACCGCAGGGAGGTTTGATCCCTGGCACCACATGCTGTGCCAGCCTCATCCCCAGGGCAGGCTGAGCCAGCCATAAAAAAAATTAAAAAGACAAATTAATAATTAATTAGCCAGGTGTGGTAGTGCACACCTATAATCACAGCATTTAGGAGGCTGAGGCAGGAGGATCAGTGTGAGTTCAAGACCAGACTAAGTTACAAAAAGTGAGCTCAAGGCCAGCCTGAACT
>PVJA010055255.1:0-11212 GCA_004027025.1 Myocastor coypus | reverse complement strand
GCCTCAGCCTCCTGAGTATTGGGATTACAGCATGTGCCATCCTGCCCAGCTGCAGAACAGGGTTTTTAAAAATGGACAGGAGTTCACCAGGTGGCTATCAGGGTAGAAGTGGGAAGTGATTTTCCAAGTCAGTACATCATATTCAAAAGGCCAGAAACATGTAACAACTTAGCATGTTAGAAAGCTTAATTTTCTGGGTTCAGCTCTCAGCATAACAGCAATCACTCACACACACTATAAGCTTGCTCTAGACCCTGCTTGAGCACTTTGCAAACCTTCCCTTACCCACCCACCTTCCCAGCATCTCACAAATGACCACTGAGATGCAGAGGCACACAGTGAATACATGGGAGACCAGGAAACGGGTTTAACTATCTGACTCAAGTTTCCTCTCTTTACCCAGGTTTGTGCTGCTTTTTTTTTTTTTTTCAAACCAAGGGAAATGAGCCTTGTGGGGTGGGTTTGATGGGGGTAGGGCAGCTACAACCCCTGACACCTGGGAAGCCTGGCTCCCTGCCCCCCCAAATGAGGGCCCAATGAGAATGAGGACACACAGGACACACAGGATGCACAGGGTCAATTACTGGCCCTGCTGGAGCCCCACAGTCTGCCTAAGGCCCCACACCCTCAGTGTCTAAACCTAGGAAGGTGGGAGAGGCTGCCTCCCTCCCCCATTCCCAGCCAGGCCTAAGTGAGCTAATCCCAGGGAGAAGACACATTAGCACAAGAGAATTGGTCCCAGCCTGCTCTGCTGAGTCAGCGAGAAGTACAGCCCTCCCTTTGCCAGCTACGTGAGCCCCTGCACACCACCAGCCACTCTGCAGCCCCAGTGTGGCCCCCACCACCAACATGCCCTCACGTGCCTCTTTGGTGTTGACCTGCCCCCAACAGCACTCTAGCTGAGCAAGCCTGAGCCTCCCTGTCTGCTTTCCCAGGCACAGACCTGTTCTCAGCACCCTCCCCACTAGGGCCCAGCAAACAGACACCTCCTGGAGGAGCACAGATCCTGGCCAGGACTGCAGGAAGCAGGAATGAGGGACTGGGCAACATGGTGGGCCGTCTTATCTTCTGCACACCAGCACACTGCTAGCTCCAGAGAGTCAGCTCACGGACTTGTGGAGTCATAGCCACCAGAATTTTCAGTTTAGTCATTAACATCCTGCCTATCACCTCTGTCCCTACTGCCACCACCGGCATCCCACCAGGCCTTCCCTATTACTGCCACCATTGCTGTACCCACCACCGCTGTCACTGCTATCACCAGTCACAATAACAAAGCTACTGTCACATGCACTATTTACACCAGCATCCATACTGCTGCTACTGCCATCAATGTCACTTGGTTGATTTTCTGTTGGTGTAACAAAATATCTGATTCTGGGTAATTATAAAGAATAGAAGTTTGGGGCTGGGGAGATAGCTCAGTAGAATAAGTGCTTGCCTGGTAAGCACAAGGGCCTGAGTTCAATCCCTGGTTCAACAAAAAAAGAATAGAAGTTTATTTGGCTTATAGTTCTAATGGGTAGGAAATCCAAGAATATGGCACCGATATTTCCTCAGTTTCTGGTCAAATCTTCTTTCTGGATCATAACATACCAGAAAGCATCACATAGCCAGACAGAACAAGTATACCAGCTGTGGTTCCCATTATTACTATTAGGCCACAGTGCTATCAGGGCAGGGGGGTCCTCCTTTCATAATTGCTTCTTTTTTTTTTCTTGTCTAAACAATATACTATAAACTTTTATTCTCAGTGAACTAAGACAAATTAGCTATATATCTAGCCTATATATATATATATATATGTATCCTTGTATATACATATATTTTTTTTTCTGTTTGAACTTTCTAATACTAGGAGAAAATATCATACCATGTCTTATAGGTAGATTGTAAGTCAGAGATACAGTGTGAATCATAAAACAAAAGTATAATTAAACAATATTCAGAATATTAATTAAATATTAATTAATTAAAATTAGATTAAATATTTCTAAACATTATTCCAAAATTCAAATCAAGTCATGATTCCAACTTAGAGACCAGAATGTTTTGTATCATAAGTACAAATCTGTAATCAATTCAGAGCACTCACATAGTATTTGAATAGGTGGACATATACAAAGATATCGTGACTCATAATCTTAATTATTTCCACAGGTCCCACCTCCAAATGCCAATAACATACCACTGTAGGAATTGAATTTCCAACACATGAACTTTTTGAGGACACACTCAAATCGTAACAGTCACAATGAAAACAAACAGATATCACCAATAATATCAAAAACATTTTTGTCAGTCGCACTAAGGCCAATACCACCATCGTCAGTGCTAAGAAAAGCATCATGAAAATATTTTGACTAAGATCACCTACCCTGTACTATTTTTATCCTAACCCAACACCCTTGTCACCACTATACAAGATAATTGCTATTTTGGCATCAAAAATGTTGTTTTGCTTTGTTTTTGTGGGACCGGGGTTCAAATTGGCATTTGTTATCATTTATGATGCCAACACTACAATCTTCTCTACCAATACCAGCATTGTTATGTCCACTACCATCATGATCACCATCACCACTGCCATAATCAATACCAGCACCACTGTCGCACTAGTGACATTGCTTCTATTCTTATACAAGTATAACCAATGCCACTGAAGCAACACAACCAACATTAGCACTACCACGTGTATTGCTTCTACCATAGCTATGGTCATCATAACCACAGTGAACCCCAGCACCACTACAACTACCAATATCTCCACCATGAACTCAGATTGCCACCACTACCTTCAATCTTCACTGGAACAAGAAACTCTGACTGCCTCTACTTCTATGCCAAGCATAATGTGAAAACAACAGTTAGAGAAAACCAATGTTCTTTCTCCTATTATTCTAACAAGAAAATGCCCACTCACTTCCCATTAATGTCTCTTCTAAACAAATATAATAGTTGTGCTAAATTGGTCCATTTAGCAATTCACAAAGGAAGAACCGTGCATGCCTGGAAAACTCCCAAATGGTTATGGGGGTCACCCCACTCCCTATGACATCAAGAAGCCTCATTCTCAACACCACACTGCCAGCTGGGCACAGTGATGCCGACCTGCACTCCCAGCACCTGGGAAACTGAGCCAGGAGGATCACAGAGTTCAAGACCAGCCTGGGCTACACAGCAAGGCCTTGTTTCAAAAAAACAAAAACAATTTTTAAAAAAACACAGCATACTCTCTTTTCCCTCTCACTTCCTTCAAAATTTCTGGGGCCCTGCAGCTTTATCTGCTCCTCCAGTGTAACCTTCCTCCCCTTTGCGCTGTAACTTTATAATCTCCTCTAGAGCAGAGGCCCCCTAGTCAGACTCAGGGCCCCAGCGCCTAACCTTGGCTCCACCAGCAAAGCTCTGTGGGGCCTTGGAAAACACTTCCCTTTTTTCTTTTTTTTTTCCAACTGGGGATTGAACTCTGATGGGAAACACCTTCTTTTCTCTACTTGCTTCCCTCCCTGTGAAAGATGACTTTTGGACTCTGGTGCCTTAAAGATTTTTAAAGCTGAGATACTCCTAGGACAAGTCTGAACCCTTTTTAACATAAAGTCAACTCTGATTGGCCCCCCATTGCAGTAGACTTGTCTCCCCACAGCATCTTCTGGGAGCTCCAGGGAGAGAGCTCAGCAAGCCTGACATGCTGGTGCCCTGGCAGTACAGAGTTCAACGGGTTAAGCCAGCCAGGCTGTGTGAAAGCAAGTGTCTCAGATGAAAGGTTGGTCAGAGAGAGAACGCCATGTGGCTGTTGTGGTTGGCAGGTCAGGGGCAGTGGGACCAGGCTAGGTCCCGAAGGAAATCCCCTCCTGGTCTCACCAGAACAAAGTGGTGTTTTGCAAAAATGCCATTGTTCTTGGGCAAGTCTTTCCCATCTCAACATAAACCAGGAAGCAGTGCTTCCTTTCTTGGGCGAGACCCCAAGGTCCTTCCACCAGTGGGAGTGGGGGAAAAAGAACGGAGTTCTTTATGACTTAAATGATCTTCCACATGCTTGGGCTGAAAAGCAGTGGCCCCTACCTGCCTGTGTCTGAGGCTCCAAACTTCCCAACACACTGGGATGTGTGTGTGTGTGTGTGTGTGTGTGTGTGTGTGTGTGTGTCCTTCTTACACAGAGAACACACAGGAGTCGCCTGCATAATCTTTTGCCTCCCAACAAGACTATGCCTAGGCCAAGCTATGGATGGTGTCACAGCCCATCCATCTCCTCTGCTCTGGGTTTCCTGGGCTTCCTCTGATCCTCGCCACAGCAGAGCACAGCAGTTCTGCCTGTGACCTGGCACCTGCCGGATTGCCTTTGTGTCTCTCATCATTCCTGTCCCAGTTCTGACCTCAGGGGAGCAGTAACTGTTGAATTACTTGTTCAGGGTCTACACTTCCTGACATTCTGTCAGCTCCACCAGATCAAGGACTAAACTCTGTGTGTGTCACTCATTCTTGTATCTCCAGCCCTCGAATAGAATGGGCCCCAGGATGTGCGTTTGTCTTCCTCCCTCACAGCCCATAAAAAAAATACATCACAGTCTCTAAGGAGAGAAAGCCATTTCCTTTTCAAGCCCAGAAGATCAAAGCAGTCTCAGCCCTTGAGGCATCCCATCCCGCCTATCCATTGTCCTAACCTGGAACCTGACTAGAGAGAGACTCACGGTTGATCACTGGAAGAAGGGAGTTAGTTATGACGTGAGTCTCCTGGCACCAGTGCTACTGGACAAGACTGATCGCCTAGTTTCCAAGTTCAGGCACAGCCTTGACATAAATCTCTCAACTCTTCAGATACAAGACCCAGCACATTTAGGCTCTCCCCTCTGACAGAATCCCAGAATGTGCCCAAAGCCACTTTCTCCACTTACCAGAGAACTGACTCATGGAAGACCCTGCAAAAGCAAGCTCTCCCGTGTCTCTGCCCAACTGAGGAAATCAGCATTTGCCTTTGTAACCACCTGTACCTCAACACTTTCCTGCCACCATCTGTCACTCTAGCCCACCCCATGGGCAAGGAGGGAGTGAGTTAACCTGCTGGGTGTCCTCTGTGGTCCATGTGAGCCAGAGGTCCAGGGTTTTCCCCTTTAGACTTCATTTTTTTTTTTTTTTTCTTTTCTGTGGTCAAACAGATCTACTTGTGTTTCTATAGATTTTGCTTAAACCATAAAGGGTCATTTGCTTAAATACTTGTGGGTGAATAGAAAAAAGATAATAACAAATCTTCACAGAGGTTGTTGGAAGATTTAATAAAATGTTGCCTATAATCCCAGTACTTAGGAGGCTGAGGCAGGAGGATCTCTTCAAGTTTGAGGCCAGCCTGGGTTACATAATGAGTATAAGTCCAGCCTGAACTGCTTGCAAGAACATGTCTGAAAGAAGGAAAGAAAACCGCTGCCCCTGCACAAATAGATGAGTAGTTAATGCCATATCTTTGAAAAGTATCGAGTTCCTGTTGCTTTGTAGGCCAGAAGCACTTACAGATTGTTCCATTTACAAATAAAGATTTTCTTAGTACACATTTGTGGTACAGAGTGCTGACACACCTTGTGCAACATTGTCCACGTGTAAGGAATACACCTTAATCTTTTCTCATCCCTTCCCTTCTCACCCTCACCCTCCCTCCATCTCTAGATCCTTCCTATGTGAGAAACATCTACTTCCCTACTTCCTATTATCTTTTACTTTGCTTTTAAGTTTTATTTTGAGCTTCTCATATCAGAAACCATGCACTGCGTCAGCTTGTCTGTCTGATTTTTTTAATTTTATTTATTATTTTTATTCTTGTTTCAGAACCTTTGTTTATTGACTCATTTTTATGGCCAACTCAGCCCGCCCCGAGAGCAGGGCTGGCACAGCATGTGGTGCTGGGGGATCGAACCACGGTCCCTGAAGCTGCCCAAGCTTTCCCAAGCAGGCGCTTTAGACCAGTGATCCATCCCGCCGGGCCCTTGTCTGTCTGATTGACTTCACTTAACATGATAGTCTTGGGGTCAGGGAGATAGCTCTGTGGCATAAGTGCTTGCCTGGCAAGTGTAAGGTCATGAGTTTGAACCCTGCTTCCACAAAAAAAAAAAATACAGATGAACATAATAGTCTTGGGGTGCATCCATTTTCTTGAGTCATCCATTGCAGGTGACTCAAGTTTCTCTTTATGGCAGAGGAGCAGCCCACTGTATATAAATACATTTGTTTTACCCACTTATCTGTTGATGGGCATGGTCTTGTGGTAAAGGTTGAAATCCCATTTAAGAATTATTTCCTTGGGGCTGGCGAGATGGATCAGTGATCTAAAGCACTTGCTTAGGCAAGCTTAAGCAACCACAGAGACCCTGGTTCGATTCCCAGCACCACATGCTGTGTCAGCCCCACCACCAGAGCAGGCTAAACTGGCCATAATATTACAAAAAAAAAAAAAAAAAAAAGAAGAAGAAGAAGAATTATTTCCTTGGGTCTCTTGCTGCAGCAACTCCAGTGGGAGCACCAGGAGTTTGGGTTAGAGCAAGACACTTTGGATTGTTTTAAGAAAATGGCCAACAAGGGGCTGGGGGGATAGCTCCATGGCACAAGTGCCTGTTTGGAGAGTGCAAGGTCGTGAGTTCGAACCCTGGTCCACAAAAATGAAGAAAGAAAGGAAGAAAGAGAGAGAGAGGAAGGAAGGAAGGAAGGAAGGAAGGAAGGAAGGAAGGAAGGAAAGAGAAAATGGCAGACAAACCAGACATGGGGGGAATCACCAGCTTCTATAAGGTGAACCTGAAGAAGATGAAGAAGCAGGAGAAGAACACCCTGATGGCCAAAGAGACCACTGAGCAGGAAAAGCAGAGCGAGATTTCCTATGGGCCCAGAGGATTCCCCACCCATCTCCACACACCGCCCCCCCCCCCGTCATCTCTGAGACCTCCCCACCCCCAATCATGATGTGGAGGAGGAGCCACTTGCAAGATGGACACGAGCCACAAGCTGCACTGTGAACCCAGGTATCTCGCGCCGATGCCAGCAGCCTGTGGGTCTCTGAGGAGACCGCCGCCCCCAATCAGACTGCCATATTCTCCAGTTTGGCCTGAGATATTATAGAAAGTTATTTATATGTTGAATGAGAATAAAACACATGTCGTAGCATACGGGGAAAAAAAAGAATCATTTCCTTGGAAAGCTGTTCCAGACTGATTTTTTTTTTTTTTTTCTTTCCTTCTTGTTTGTTTTTTTTAATTACTCCTTTGTCTGCTCTCAGATGTCTCTGTTAGGTTTTGGATTAGCCCAATCAAATCTTTAGTTGCTTCCTTCTGAAAGCCTAAATCGCTTTACATGCTGAGAAATTTGTGCTTTCTCACTATTTGACGTCTACATAGTACTAGTCCAATAGGCAGATATACTTTGTGTGTGTGTGTGTGTGTGGGACCAGGGTTTGAACTCACAACCTTGCACTTGCCAGACAGGCACTTGTGCCACATAGCTATCTCCCCAACCCCTGATTTTTTTTCTTTTAAATCATGTATCTGGGTTTTTTTAATATGTACACCCTTCTTAAACATGAATGGAAAACCTTTTGAATGTGTCTATAAGCAGTCTGCATCAAGAATATGATTGCCTAAATGTTTTTTCATTATAGAAGATCTACCATCATGAGTATAAGAACTTCTTGAAAATGTTTGTGGATGTCATTTTTTTAAATACTGAAATAAAAAAAAAAAATGTTCTTTCATGTCTCATGTGTTTGGAATGTTCTTCAGAACTGATTAAAAAGGGGCCGGGGAGATAACTCAGTAGAATTTCCTGGTAAGAGTGGGGTCCTGAGTTCAATCCCTGGTACCAAAATTAAATAAATAAATAAAAGCCCTAGAACTAAATACACACACACACACACACACACACACGCACATAAAGAATTATTTCCTTGGGCTGGGGAGACAGTTCAGCAGCATAAACAGCTGCCTGGCAAGTACAAGGTCCTGAGTTCGAAAAAGAATTATTTCCTTGTAAGGCCAGATATGGTGGTGCACACCTGTAATCCCAGCATTTGGGAGGATCAGGCAGGAAAATCATTGCAAGTTTGAGACGTCTGAGCTACAAAGTAAACTCAAAGCCAATCTGAGCTGCATAGGGAGACCTTGTCTCAAAAAGACCCAAAAGAAATCCCGCTTGTTGTCCAGTGGTAGGGCATTCACTAGCATACCCAAGTATAAGTCCCTGGGTTTGACCCCCAGCACAGGAAAAAAAAAAATTGTATCTGGAAGTTGGCTATAACTACTAGGAGGGTAACACAATGCTAGTAAAGGTTACTTTTTTGTCTATTCTTTACAAGATAACTTATACTACTAGGTAGAACATTAAGCAAAAGGAAGAGAGGCCCTGGAAGAGGGGAGCAAAGCTGTGTGTTTTCTTGCAACTCCTTTTTATCTTTACTCCTGGGCTAGGGCAGGGGCTGGGGTAGGGTGGGGATAGTGACAGAACAGGGTATTTTGTGACTCTGGGCAAAGACAAGATAAAAAGCAAATAAAATTTCAGCCAAAGAAACTAGGATAAGCAACTAAAGGAATTAAATGTGGAGAAAAAACTTAATTCCCAGCACCAAAGCCTTCTCAGAAAATCTAAAACAATGGACATGGGTATCCAAAGAGATGTTTCACTCTGGGAAGAGAAAATAGGCTCCACTTAATAAATCCAACCTTAGAGAGGAGATTAATAACACTTGAATTCCTTAAAAATACTTCACCTAGGCAGAAGCTACAAATGTATCATCTCACACTCAAGTGAGCAGATTCTTCCAAGCCAACTCAACACTGCTGGCACATCCCTTCACACCGTGCTGATGGGTAATTCCAGGCTTCTTCCTACTCTAAGAAGGGACAACTCTGCAGAGCTCATGCTATGATCAGAAATATGAGGTTGACTCTTTGGGCTCTTTGCTACTCAAACATCAGAACCTTTTCCTAAAAATATGGACTCTTAGGACTTCACCCAAGTCTACAGAATCACTCTCCATATTATTAGTATTCCCTCACACTTTAATGTTTGAGAAACACTGGAGACTTCAAATCACAATAGTCTTTGTCAACTCCCACAGGTCCCTGGAAGCTGCTAGTGACTCCAGTGATCAAAGAAACCTGGGTGCCTCCCTGAGGAGAACCACCCCCCCTCCCAACTCTATCCCCTGGGGTCCCTCCAGTTCTTCCCTAGCCCACCCTACACAGTGACTTCATTCCTTCTTTCCCTTCCCCTCAATAAACCCAAGCTTTCAATCAACAAAAGCCTGAAAAACCAGTTGTCCAAGGGACTTCTGCTCTCCAAGTTCTCAGCAGCGCCCCTGAGGCTTGGAATGAAGAGTAAAACCACCAGGCAAAATCATACCCGGGCCCACTGTGCTGCTCACTCAGTGAGCTCTAATTCTTGCTCTCAGTTATATCAGGATTTAAGAGTGCAAAACAAAGTTTCATGCAGTAATTTTAACAGACTTTTTTTATAGGGGAAAAAAATGAGTCCCAGAATCCTAGAAATAATGGCTCCTAAAAGACAGGGATTTAATGAGCTACTATTTTAAGGATTAATTTTTTAAGCAATAATGACAAATGTTCTTTGGGGTTTTTTGTGGGGGGAGGAACAGGGATAGAGGGGCTACCCTCCAAAATAAGCCACACTGAGAATTCAGTTGTGTAAAATAGAAATGGAGCTGCTTTGGCCAAAGATGGGGGTGCAGAATCCCAACAGCATAGGGGCTCCCCTCTCTGCTCCCACAGCAGCCCAGGTGATGCTGAAGGAACACCCCAGGTTCAGGGAGCAGGGGGCAAGGAAGCAGGCTCAACTGACCTTCTCCACAATACTGAAGCCCTTTGTGGTTTCCTTCCTGCTACCTGTGGCCATGTTTCAAGGCAGGCATCACAGGACAGCCAGACCTACCATACAGTGGCACTGAGGACAGGAAAATGCTTTTAGGTCCCCTTCTTGTCACTCTCGCACATAAGCCGCATTTCTGTCAAAGTCTAGTTCTTCTTCTCCACAGTCTACAGAGCATGTTCCTCCCTGGAATCGCCTCTTCAAGAAGTTAAACTCTTTGATAAGTGGATAAATAGTGAAGGAGTGAGTGAAGCAGGACCAGTGAATGAGTGGAAGATGAAGTGGGGGAAAGGCAGAAAGAAAACAAACATTTGAAAGACAGACCTTGTTCATTTTCTTCTGGGCATCCTAAAGCTTCAAACTGGTTCTCCATGAGTAGCCCATGCGTAAGAAAGTTGAAAAGTTGGAGCTGAGTGTGCTACTTCAGCGGGACTTTAAACCAATATTTCCTAAACTGTGGGCAATGACCTATGTGTGTAGTAAAAGCAGTTTAACATCTCCCAAACGGTGTTTTGCTTATTAAAGAATGAAATGGAATAAAGTAGATGACAGTTCATCCGCCAACACCAAGGTTAGGGATCGTTGGGGAAATTCTTTTCCCATCGTAAGTACGGTTTTTTGTGTAAACGTAGGCATGTGTACACAGCTGTTCCTCCTCTTCCTCCTCCTCCTCCCCCTTCTCAGTGCCAGAGAGCAAACTCAGGGCCGTGTGGCTGGCAGGTAAGCATTCTGTTCTCAAGCTACATCCTCATGCCCTGCGCTAAAACTTGGTGTTAAAATGTGTTTCTCATTGTAGGTTCTTCAAAAAACAAAAGTCAGTGCTGTACCCTTGTGAATTAGATATTATTAGCCCTAGTTTTCAAATAAATAAATGCAAGACGTGCTTACTTGCTCGAGGTCACTCGAATATTAAGGGGTAGAACTGAGCCTGAAGCAGGAGCACCTGGATGTCAGAGCCTGAGCCTTAAACCTTCTCATCCTGCAGCTTCCTTAGAAATGGCCATGCCATGCAGGCAGGCAGAGCAGCACAGGGACATTCCCCAGGCCCAAGGGCACCCAGCAGGGTTTTCTTCTCACGGAGTTAGGCACACATTCCTCTCCCCTGCACCCTGCCCTCCAGGAAGGCACCCAGAACAAACGCTAGTGAGGGACTGCAGAAGGATGCTGTGGAATGTGTCCTGCCATGTTGATTCTTGTGCGTCTGGTAAGTTGGTGTGTCCAGTATGATCGATACAGCTCTGCTTCGACAACACTAACTTCACTTCGAGCCCCCCCCTCTCTTTCTCTCTCTCTCTCTCTCTCTTTCTCTCTCTCTCTCTCTCTCTCTCTCTCTCTCTCTCTCTCTCTCTCTCTCTCTCTC
>PVJA010055254.1:0-11255 GCA_004027025.1 Myocastor coypus | reverse complement strand
TTAAAAAAAAAAAAAAAGAATATATATTCTACATTTAAAATACATTGACTCATATCACAATACTATAAGATTATAAATAGAAAAGTATAACAACAGTATATTTACTTGCTGGACATAGTATTTGAAAACATAATATTCTTTACAACAGTACTTAAGCAAAAATGTGTTCTTAGGCCGGGCATGGTGGCTCACGCCTGTAATCCCAGCACTCGGGAGGCTGAGGCAGGAGGATTGGTGCGAGTTCGAGACCAGCCTGGGCTACAAAAGTGAGCTCAAGGCCAGCCTCAACTGCATAGCGAGACCCTGTCTCAAAAAGACCAAAAAAAAAAAAAAAAATGTGTTCTTAGGAATAATCACATCTTCACCTTGGCCTAGAACAAAATATGTCGTCCTTATTTACTCAAATTGAAGATGGTTTACCAATATATTTTTGTTGAGTTCTATCCCCCACTTCTCTCTTTCTCCAAATAATACAAATTTTCTGTGCTTCCTAAATCTTTGTAGCATAAGTTGAAGTATGCTTATAGACTCTCATTGCTATTTTTATAGATACATAAAAAAGCAACCTGAGTTTTCACAAAATCTTTACTGTTACTAGTGAAAGCATGCAGTTAAGATATATACACATCTACAGGCATATTCCTACAATGTTGAGACTATAATATGGGTAGAAAGCACACATTTCATAATGCACATCACTTACACATTCCTCAGGGGACACCAGATAGAAACTTGGTTTTGTCTTTGCTCTTTGTCCTACATGGTTAAGAGTCCCATGGGAAGCATTTTCTCTATATCCATGAGGAATACTCAGCCTTTATGTCTCACAGAGCATTTACTAGATGGAGATGTCCTTGAGGGTAATAATGGTGTCCTTATTGTCTGTCTCAGCACCTTGGCCACTCTTCTTTGGCAGGCACTGTGGTCTCAACAACTCATGAGTGAATTAACTTGATAATAATTAATAAGAAACAAACCACTGTGAAAAAAGGATAACAAGGGTCCGGTGGGATGGCTCAATGGTCTAAAGCGCCTGCTTGGGGAAGCTTGGGCGGCTTCAGGGACCCCGGTTCAATCCCCGGCACCACATGCTCGCCCCCCTGCCCTCCAGGCGGGCTGAACCGGCCATAAAAATGAGTGAATAAACAAACAAAAGTTCTGAAACAAGAATAAAAATAATAAATAAAATAAAATTGAAAAAAAACATAAATAAAAAAAAGAAAAGAAGGATAACATATTCTCTCTCTTTCACACAAAATGGTAGTGGAAACATGGACTTGTAATACAAAAATTTCTTTTGAAAACAAAGATTTCTTTCGTCTGTGTCAGAATTAAAACTCAGCATGGTAGGGTGGGCAGCATAGCTCAGCGGATTAGCCTTTGTTTAGGGAAACGCAGGGGCCAGGGTTTGGTTCCTGGCCCCATCTGCTGCACTGGCCCAGCTCTCAAGTGTGCTGAGCTGGCAATGGAGACGGGGCATGGTGGTGGTGCGCACCTGTAACCCCAGCACTTGGGAGGTACAAACAGAAGGATCACTATGAGTCAGTAGTGAGACCCGTACAAAAAAAAAAAAAAAAGACAAAAAACTCAGCATGGTGTTATGTACAAAAATAACTAGAACACTACACATTTCCAATGCATACCTCACTGAAAAAGCCTGGTTCTTTTTCTGGGGGCAATATAAGCTCAACAGCCAGCATTCTACAGTGTTGCCACAAGCAAGAATTAGAAGTCATCACTCCAAGACTCTTTAAAGCAGAAAAAATACAATGATGACTTGGCCATGCCAGTTCCCAAACAGTGAAAGTTTAAACTACAACTTCTGAGTATCAGAGCTTATTAGCTGTACAGATGCATACAGTATTTCAAATTTTGATAAAGTTATAGATATTGCTCTCAAATTCTCATAGCTTACTTGCTTATCCTCAGATTTATTATAAATGATAGCAAGAGAGCAAGGGAAGTCTATGAAGGCAGGACACTCATATTTTGTCCTATTGCAACCTTATCTTTGAATAATGATTTTAAAGTAAATGCATTTTATAATTCATATTTGTAATCCATCCAATCAATCAATAAATATACATGATTTAATCAAGTAAACATTATGCCTTAAAAAGAAGATGAGTCAAAATTAAGTGGGCTTAGGGGTTTCTGGGTTAGCTCAGTTGTTTAAAGTGCCTGCATAGGCAAACTCAGTAAGGCGCAGGGGACTATGGTCCCATTACCAGCTCCACATGCCACACCAAACCTGCCCTCAACACAGCCTGACCTAGCCAAAAAAAAGAATTAACTGGGTTTAAATCTTAATTTTATATTTACTAACTCACTGATACTGAAAAATTATTTTCTCTAACCCCTCCTTTCTATGGTGTACAAAGAGACACAAAAAGAATAGTAAATATCATAGCCAAAAAGCTTGCAACACAGTTGTTTTTGTTTTGTTTATCATTCTTTGGTTTCTATTTCTTTCCTTGCTAGGCAATTAGGATAGGAAAGTGAGTAAGGCCCAGTGAGATAGCTCAATGGAATAAGTGCCTGACTGTGCAAGAGCAGGGACTAGTGTTTATCCTGGGCACCACAGGCTGCTCCAGCTCCACCCTTGGGTACACTGAGCAGGCCAACAAGATTCAGAGTGGTGGCACACACCTGTAATCCCAGCACTGGGGAGGCTGAAAGCAGGAGGATCACTAGAGTTTGAGATGCATAGGGAAAACCTGTACCAAATCGATTATGAGGAGAGGGAGAGGGAGAGGAGAGAAGGGAGAGGGAGAAGACAGGAGGAGGGAGAGGGAGAGACAGAGGAGAGGAGAGGACAGAAGAGGAAGAAGGAGGAGGAGGAGAAGAAGAGAATGTATTCATACCATTTAAGAACACCAAATACGGTAGAACAGGCAGATGTCAACAAGCTAAATAACACATATGTACTGATACATATAGATATGTGATAATAATTAAATACAAATTTAGTACTTTACTAAAAAGGTAACAGCTCTCTTGACTAAAAGAACCAAGACCAAATCATGAGACAAGGTAAAGAAATAATCACAATAAAAAGATTAGAATTTCAGAAAAAAGACCTTAGGAGTTAGACTGTATACCATAAAATGCCCAATATTAGTCATGCCTACTCTATCTAAACCTTTGAGTATTTAGGATGTTCTCAACAAAACTAAACAGAAGCTTTTTATTGAGAGGAAGATTTCCTAACTTGGTATTTAAGATTATAGTTGTTTTTCTCCTAGTCTATCATAGCATATTTATGTTCTCCTGCTCTTCCACAGTTACGCTCTAGTTAAACTGGATTTTTCTAAAAGCATTTTATGTTTTTCCACTTCCTGTATTTTGGCTTCTATTTTTCAAGACCCATTTGCCATAAAGATTTCATAATTCCACTGAGAAATCACTTTTCTTTTTCCTTCTTTGAACATCCAAACCATGCTGAGTTCAGTCTCTTTTTATGTAATAATGCCTTTACAGCCTGACAGTGCTTTGCAATACAATCACTTCATTAAATTGTATTCCTTGAAGTGTATACATATTTATTTGTTTATTTATTGTACAGAGTATATATACACTGGCTAAAGATATTTTATAATTTTAGTATATAGAGTAATTAAATCAGCCAAAATAAATTTAGTCTGTTTTACTAGACACACACATTTAATAAATGTACACTGTCTCCAGCTTTGGACAACTTCATTCAAGTAGCCCAGTTCCCAAGCCATTTACTGGTTAATTGCTTCTATCAGATTTACTTTTTTCTGAAGCTCCATGAAGATGCCATGTGAAGACATCCTGATATCCCCATGGCCTTCTCTGTGCCATCAGTCAAGAAATCAATGAGGAGAAGTCTGTTTTCCTCCCTTATATTGTAAGCAGACTACTCACAGCCAGGGGAGGTGCAGCACTTGTACCACTTAGCTGATATCTGTTCCTGTGTGGGCTTAGGATGTTTACAAACTGATGCCACTGGCTGTCCGCTAGGTCATTCAGGTAACCTTTTAAACTTCTGAAGTTGACACAATGTATCAACTGTAACACAAAGCTTCTTCTGTACTCTTTATTAGAAGAAAAAAAAAAAAAAACAGAGAATGAAGTGACTTTAATACATAACCCATATCAGAAAAGACACGAGATACCCAAAGGAAATAGAGTGACAGTGAGGCAAATGGACTATGTAGAAGACTTCTATATTCACAATGAACAGGCCACTCATTTTAGATATTTAAAATACAAAACTGCTTTTTTATGCATGAAAATACAGAGGTTTTCAATATAGTGATAGTGAAGATATTGCTGAGTGGTTTACAGTATATAAGTTTTTGTGTAAAAGTGAAACTTATTGGCAATCTCATTTAAGTGGTCTCCTTCCCAGGTTGTTTCCAGGGACCTCACTTGTGTTACACATCTCGCTTCTTTCTCATCTTCACACATCTATTTAGTGATGCTCACAAATCCTTTATGACTACAACTTGTCTGTAGACTTCTTTACTGATGGAGCTTGCTTCTGCCTAACCAAAAAATCTCCATTCCATATTTCAGCTCTGCTTGGTCCACAACACTGGAAATAAGTTTGGATTTGGCTTTTGCACAAGTCTTGGCATAGTCACAGAACTGGTGACACTTTCAAGGGAATGAAAATTTAATTCAACTATATTTCTAGAAGTTTAATATTTATAAAATTCTTTCTGAAGAACATTCCGATTCTAAGAACAATCACAACATTGGTTTTTAAAAATTCAAAATTTCTTTCCTACAATAAATGGCACTAGATATAACAAGCCCTACTATCTACCTTTCAAATATCTTTATTTACTGTTAAGTGTCAAGTTTTCCCTATAAAGTTCTATAAGACATATGAAAATAGTTTTTTGGAAGCTATACTCCATTACAGCAATCCACAGCTGCTGCAAGGAAGTCAAAATGTAATACAATAAAAATATACAAGGATACATTCAATTCTTCTCTAAATTATATATAATTCATATGTCTACATGTACAAATACACTAAGACTTTGGCTCAAAAGCACTTCTATTGGCAAATAATTCAGTTTGTAAACTAAGAAGTTTGGCAAAATTCCGCTTTAGTTTGGAAACCACGTCCGGTGACTAACAACATAATGGCCATCTTCCCCATACATATACAAACACAGGTATGCTTCCCAAAATTATAAAACAAATTAAGTTTGTAAACTGAGGTACCACTGTACATATGTATATATGGAAGTATGCCACTTACATAAAGTTTACATAATATACAGTGTTTGAACAATTAGAATTGCATGTTGCATTTTAAGAATGTCTATTAATTATATTAGACACACTATCCCTTCTAAAAATTTACTTTGAGAAGATTCTCATGAAACTACCAGGTAAGTTTTAGGAGCTGTGCTTCAAACAGTAATTGCCTAATATAATTATAGAGAAAGATTTGGTTATAGCAGTTTTAAACACTAGCTATACAATAAATACAACTGAAGAGCTTTTAAAACTGTTAAATAGCACTTGTTTAGGTAAGCGCAGGGGCCAGAGTTTGATCCCTGGCACCGCAGGCTGTGCCAGCTCCACCCCCCCACCCCGGTGCACTGAGCTGGAGATGGAGTCCAGGCATGGTGGCTCACACCTGTAATCCCAGCAATAGGGAAGCAGAAATCAGGAGGATCACTATGACTCTGGGCTGAGCAGTGAGACCCTGCACACACACACACACACACACACACACACACACACATACACACACACACACACACACACTATCAAATAGCAAAACACCTGACAAATAGAAGCTAATTAATAAATGAATATTTTTCTTGTTTTCCTATCCAACTCATAGTCAATTTGGTATTTTCCAAATGCTTCAGAATATAATGTGAAACAGTAGTAAGGTACTATGTCCAAAGTTTCCTAAAAATGTCACATTTTTCTTTTTCTCTCACACCAGGTTGCTACGTTTTATCACAGAAATTTGAACTGTCAACTATAAACCCACTACTATCCACCCTGAAACTTCAATGATCTTTCTACAAGGTAGGTCTCTTCTGCCACTGCCACTGCCAACATTTTGCACCCCCCCCAAAGGCCCCTATCATCAGGGATTTGCTCATCTTTGTAACTATATTCTTGAAAACCTATATTCCAGCGCCCCCAACAAAACCTTTCTAGAATAACACAAAATGTCTGAAGTAGATGATTTGTCCCAGTCTCTTCCTGTCCCTCTGTCCATAAATATCAATCTCATGCTAATGATTTGTTCTCCCGCTCTCCAGCAAAAATTTCCACCTCCATGTTACCTGAATTTTTTCTATGGCTCTTATACTTTACACACATGTGGAATGCTTTAATATTTGTAGGACGTACTTTTATATAGCTAAGAAAGTCCACTAAGTTTCAATGCATGACTTACTCTAGGGGTTGCATTTCTGCATTGGTTATGACTATATGCATATAACTTTCAGAAAACAATGGATAGTTAAGGAACTCTTCAACGCTGCTATAAAATAATCTTCATATTTGAATATACCTTTTCTACCAGAATATATGGAGGAAGACCAAAACAGAGTTTCAAAAGTCAAAGCTAGAAATATTCAAAAATCACTTAAAACCCAGAATATACATCAAAGAAATATTGTGTCTTAATTTTTAAAAGTAGCATAAGGTTTTCAGTGTCATGTGACATAGAAATGCACCCAGTAATCAGAACTGTCAAGAAGTGAATCCATATTTTTGCATCTTCTTATATCTGATTATATTATGAAGTATATACACAACTTTAAGAGGAACATAACAACAACCACAAAAAAAAAAAAAAAAAAAAACCGTGGCTAGCCGTGTCCTCAGTGTCAAGGACCTTTACAATCAGATGAAGCCCTGATTGTTTTGCTACTTTCCTCTGCTGCAGAGAAGGCGTATTAAAAAGACAGAACTGTCTAATACAGTTACACATGCCTGGTAACATGGGTGTTATTTACTAATAAAAAGCACAGGATAGTGATTTTTAAAACAGGGGTTGTCTTGTCAGTTAAACAGGAAAGGCAGCACATCTTCTCAATGATAATGGTTGGGTCTCCCATGGCACCTTGCAGGTCAGTTATGCTGGGGCTCGGAGAAATACAAAGACAGATTGGCTTAATTCTGAACAGCAGCATCAGTGAAATGGAAATCTGGGGACATATTACCAAAATGGTCAATTACTTAAAAGTGTGGCTTTGTGCAGAGAGGCAAATATATGGAGATTTTCCATTTGTAAGCGTATTTTACTGTCAAGAATGGATATATTGGACATTGAAAATAAACATCTGTATCTTTGATTTGGGAGAAAAACATTTTCCACAGGAAAAGTGCGATTCTTTAATTTTTATCATGATTAATGTTGGTTCAGTTAGTAAATGAATAAACTGTGCAAAGATAATTCATCATTGCTCATGCCATGGATGTCAACCTGCGTTCTAATTTCCCTACTCTAAGATTGATTTCAGTCTTAAACCCTCTTGTTCATTGCTCTTCTCCCCATTGTACCTGTAGCTTTTATCAAAGGGAAACATGAAGAAAACAGCAGTATCAAGTTGAAGGTGTATATCTCACAGACATCTCTGTACCAGGGATGTATTCTTTTCTTTTAATTCATTCTCAAGGAACCTTGTGTGGTAATGTTAAAAATCAGACTAACTGAAAAAAATTCAGACTGCATGAATCACAGGATAATTCCCTACCAACCAGGATCTTACAATCCTACAACAAAATAAAAAAAGCCCTGTCAACATCCATGTGGGGAAAATACTGGGATACTGACACTGAATTTTGTTGTGTTGCAAAATGTAATGGTCACTAGAAAACTCTAGAATTAAACAGTGAAAGGCAATACAAAACACATGAAAAGTATGATATTAACATTAAAGCATCAGAAATACTTGTATCCTAATTTTCTATTTACCTAAGTAGTTATCTCTGAAAAACATAGCTTCGGGTCCAATTTTTCTAAATTTTAGGGCACTGTCATATGCAATACAACCCCATAGCATACAGAAACAGACACATATCTTGAGGAAAGGAGACAAAAATATTAAACAAAGTAAATCCTTTGTTGATTCAAGATTATAAAACTAAAATGAACATAGTATTTTATCTACTTCTATGTATTAGTGTATACATAAGGTACTATATGAAAAACTCGAAAAAACTATAAATCATTAAACTAGTGGCTTAGTAATAAGTAACATAGTAAAAGTTAGTAATAAAACTATTAAATTGAGAGCCTGCCTGATATCTCAGAGGACTAAAGTGCCTGCTTAGGCAGAGCACAGTGGCCAGGGTTCAATCCCCTGCATGCCATGCCAGACCCACCCACAGGGTGCAGAGATGGCAACTGAGATTGGGCATGGTGTGCGCCTGTAATCCCAGAATTTGGGAGCCTGAAAACAGGAGAATCACTATGAGTCCAATGTACATAGTGAGTCCATGTATATCCTGTAGACTCTGCCCTAAATATAGGGGAAAAATTTATTAAATTAAAAGAGTAATGGCTACAAAATCTGGTGTGTTTGTCCAATATGTTTCACATTATATGGGGAAGCAAGGAACTCTAGAATTCCTGCGTGTGTATTTATTTTTCACCATTTTCAATGTCATACTCTAAATAAATCAAACTCCAACATGAAAAGAAAGTGCAGGATAATTGTCAGAAGTGCTTAGAAACAAACACCCAATAGACTCTTCCCAGAGACTGCCTCTACTTTCCCCCAAATGTGTACTCTCGCAGAGCTTCATGTGGATCTGAGATGAGACTACAAGAAAGTCACAGAAATCATTCCCTTCTTGCAGTGAGACAAACAACAGATGAGATCAAGCATAGACCTATAAGAGGAAAAAAAAGAACAAGCAAGGGATGGGTGGGGTGTGAGGAAGTATATTCATCTTCCATAGAGAGGTCAAGATAGGACTCCTAAGGTGGCACTTCAGGGGAGGCCTCAGGAGGTAAGACTGTGCCCTGTGGATGCTGGGGAGGAGCAGGAGAAGGGCAAGCAACAGCTGTGAGACCCTTGGCCTGAGACCAGCCTGGAGAAAGAAACGCAGAGAGGAGAGGGAGCTGCAAGGGCTTCTATAGCCTTTGGACCAGATCTGGCTTCAAGAAATGGAAGGAGCTAGAGATGCTTCAAGTAGGAAAATAAAGCAATCACTTAGGATGATGGGTAAATGAAAATTCTCAGACCTCTACATCAGAACTTCTAACACAACAAATTATAGGCCCAGGTATTTGGATTTTTCTAAATACCACACAGCTCAACTGAGAGTAGTCCAAAGACATTTGAAAGAAAAAAGTCTAAAGTCTGAATTATTTGATATCCAGCTCCCTTTTGAGTATTTGTAGTCTGGGAACTACTGCCCAAAACATCCTTGCAGTGATTAGTGGCAAATAACTAGAAACAAGGAAAAACGTAAACCTGAAATGTAAGAGTTTGAAACTATGCTGTCCTCCTGGGTAGCACAGAGAGATAAACTCCAATTTCTGCTGAGATACCTTGGCATTTCGGAATTGGGTAGTTACTTGTGGATGTCAGGTCTCCAAACTAGACCCCCACCCTACTAGCAGAGGAAAAACTCCCCAGAAGATCCATTATTCACATCTGAGCACACACTCTCAGCAATGCCCCCTCTCCTACTTGCATTCCCCTACCAAACATACTATTCACCCCCTGCTCAGGATCAATATAGTCTTTTCATCTGAGTCTTTGCCATATCCACTCTGCATTAAACCACTGCATGTTAATTAAAATCAGCCTGCTTTGGTGGCATCAATTGTGACTAGATTTACCCTATTAGTGAACACAGGAATTATGTAAGGGCTGCCAATCCTGTGACTAGCCTGGTGTTTGATAGATTCCTGTTTCCTTGGAGTTTTCTAACAGTGATGGCAGGTATGTGTTAAGTTTGTTGAAGCAACAGTCAAGTAAAATTTTAGATGACTGCAGAAGTTATTTCATATTAACCCAAACTTTCCCCTAATTCTCAGGTTGTAAATTCTCAGCTAAATTAATCCAGACATCAGGCACTACAGGTATAAGGAATTAGTCTAGTAATTCTGAGAATGTTCAAATCCAACACCCACTTTGGAAATATTCCTAAGTATTTCATCATGATTTCTCTACTATTTTATTTTACAGTATAAAACCACTAATGTCCGTTGCTACTCTTGATGGTCTCCTATTTAAGCTTCAAAATATCCCCATGAAATGTATGGATTAGCTGAAACTAATGTATGGGTTAGCTGAAACTCAGAGGGCCACACAGCTAATAATAAGGACAAGTGAAATTCTTCTCTGTGTCTGATTAATACAGTACTCATGTCATAATCAATATTCTGGTCACTAAGTCTATAAAAACATGCTTGTTGCCAGGTATGTTGGCATATGTCTATAATCCCAGCACTCAGGAGGTTGATGTAAGAGGACTGTTGCAAGTTCAAGACCAGCCTGGGCTATAAACTGAGTTCAAGGCCAGCCTGAACTGCAGAGTGAGAACCTGATGGTTCAGCAGTCTAAAGCACTTGCTTAGAAAAAGCTTAGGCAACCACAAGGACTGTGGTTCGATCCCCAGCAACACATGCTTTGCCAGCCCCACCCCCAGGGCAGGCTAAGCCAGCTATAATAAATAAATAAATAAACAAATGAAACAATCCTTTTGAGCAGTTTCCTTTTCACAATACCTATTTTGTCTTTTGGATTTTAATTATTTTTTAAACTTCTTACAGTAGGGAAACAATATAATGATTACACAGGTGGGTCTGATTATTATCACTTATGAGTATGGTCACTAGTTGCATCCATTTACCTATAAAAGCCTCAAGTTTATCTTTCTTTATAGCAGAGTGATACCCACTGTATAAAAATACCATAGCTTTTTTATTCGTTCATCAGTTGATAGGCATTTGGGTTGCTTCCCAGTTTTAGCTATGACAAATTGTTCTGCTATAAATATGGGTACACTTATATTTCTGTGAAATATTTTCAGTTCTTCTGGAAAAATACCCAGAAGGAGAATAGTTGGGTGAAGAGGAAAGGAGAAAAGAGTGAGAAGGTGGGGGAGGGAAAAGATAGCTAAGACAAATATACTGTTAATTTCTATTGGTTTATAATGAAAGTAACAATCTATAATTGTTTGATCCATTTTCCATGCCTGTGTCTGGTAATCTGAATAACTACTTGGAAGATAACAGTATGCAATAAACAGCCTTTGTTAAGTTTGCATCATTTTGTTTT
>PVJA010055253.1:0-11245 GCA_004027025.1 Myocastor coypus | reverse complement strand
GCATCTGTCGGGCAATGTTGACAATCTCATCAAACGTGATGTTTCCGCTGTGTTTAATGTTTTTCTGCTTCTTTCTGTCTCTTGGCGGCTCCTTGAGGGCTTTGATGATCAGGGCAGAGGCAGAAGGCACCACCTCAATCTGAGCCTGTCTGTTCTGAATGGTCAGTTTCACTGTAATCCGCAGACCCTTCCAGTCACCGGCTGCCTTGGCGATGTCATCTCCCACTTTTTTTGGAGACAGACCCAAGGGACCGATCTTGGGAGCCAGGGCAGACGTGGCGCCGACTTCACCACCGGTGCACCTCAGGTACACGACTTTGATCTCGTTGGGGTCGAACTTGGGCGGCATGCTGGAGGCGGCTGGTGTCGGATGAACCCAGATTCGGGACGACCGAAGAAAGTTACACCTTAGCCTCCTCCTAGCCGAAAGCTGAAAAAGCTTGGGGTGTATCTTTAAAGTGACTGCTCGAATAAGCTTCTGATTGAAAGTAGTTTCTGATTCCACAAGTGGCTCAGTCACTTTCCTTGTCTCTGGGACACAATCCCTGACCCGAAGAGCCTGATGGAGGAGAGCTGACTTTGGCTCATGGTTTATAGCACACTCAGTGCATGGTCCTCGGCTCCTAGGCAGGGCGGCGCAGCGGAGGGTGCGGGGAGGGGTAGGCACTCCTCCCATGCCAGACAGGAAGTACAGAGCCACAGGAGAAGCCGGCAAGGGACCCATGACCTTCTTGGTCACACCTACGGCAATGCCTCTTCTGCCCAGGCCCCACCTCTTAACTCAAGTCAGCTATAGGCTTGCGTGTTCCCACCACCTTCCCGAAGTCCTGCCTGGGAACACATGGGGCTCTTGGAGGACATCTAGAGGCAGCTGTAGCGATGGCGATGTCGCGGAGATAGTTCCGAGAGAGCCCATAGGAGGTGGCCTTAGCTCCCCTGTGATTAGAGTTTCAACACCATGAGATATTTCTATGAGCTAATGGACCAACACGGCTTTGCTTATTTATTTATTTGTTTGTTTGTTTATTTATGTACTTATTTATCTGTTTATATGTATTTAGTACAGGGTCTACAGTGTCTCACTACACAGATTGGACTCATACTGATACTCCTGTTTTTAGCTGTCCAAGTGCTGGGATTATAGGTACGCAGCTACCATGCTAATCTCAGTGCACCCTGGGAGTGGGGCCTGCGACCCAGACACCGGGGATCAAACTCCAGTCTCTAGGTCTGCCTAAGCAGGGGCTTTACTCTGCTAAACTATTGGCTGGCCCAAAATGGGTATATTGTTATTCACTGAAGTCCAAGTAAGTTCTGCAAGCCCATATTTCAGAGCGATGTCCTGATTTTTTTCCTGCCCCAGGGTCCTGTCCAAGGCAGAATACCTCATCATCTGTCTCCTCAGACTCCTGCGGGGTGACACAGTTGCTTCAATCTCAGAAGTTTCTTAGAACTTTGACCACAGGCTGGTATAACTGATACAGCTCAGTGGCCCAAGTGGCTGCCTGGCAAGGGCAAAATCCTGAGTTCAATTTCTGGTACCAAAACAAAAACAAACAAAAAACAGAATCAGAACTTTGACCGTGGTTTAAAAAAATTTTTTTTAAAGAGAACAAAAAATAGTGAAAAAAAAAAAAAAAAGCCCACTAGGAACGATATCGAATTTCACGAAGCAAAGCGATGGCAACCCAACAGTGGCTGTTCTATGGCGCGCTGTTGACTCTGACCATGTTGGCGGGAACAGCACGGCATGTGTTGGTCACCTCTTCCCTCATGGGGACACAGTGTCTGGGAAGTCAACTTCTTCCAGGTCGAGAGGTTTCAGCCTGCCGGTGCTGGGCTCTGTTTCCTCTGGCCTGTGAGAGGCGTGGTGTCTCAGCAGGGTGTGTGGGACACAGGAAGCTTCGCCTCATGGCAGCCCGGAAGTAGAATTGGCTTCCTTTGTAGAACCAATCCCTGCCTCCTGGATGCAGTAATCAGTGAGTCCATAGAAGAAGCCCTCCCTTGGGATCCGGTCACCTCCTGAAGGTGAATGTTGTGCGTTAGGGACTGAGTCTTCCACATATGTGCTTCTCAGGGACATTCAGGACCCAAGCAAGGGTGGATATTTGGATGATATCCTTCCCTTGATACTTACTTGAAATAGTTCATCGGGCACAACTGTGTCTTTATCATTACCTGTCCTCGAGGTACCTGTCGTCACTGACTTGCCAGATGCTGGTTTGGTTCCCTGGCTGCGGAGTGGCTGAGAGTTTCTGCACCAGCAAGTTACTTCCTCTTTCTCTTTCCACCTCTATCTTCAGAAAGAGGCCTGTGTACACCCCACTGCTGGGGGCCGGGGGACGAGGCTCTGCTGTCTTTGGCCGGCCAGGTATCATGAGGTGTCGGGCCCTGGAGTAACTGCCACCTCTGGCTTCTGCCTGGGCATCTCTGCAGCTGGCTCTGGGGTCTGAGAATCAGGACCACTTTATGTGACCCAACTGTGGGGCCCCAGGTCACAGAGGTTGTGAAGGACGATTGGCGGTCTCTTTGCCTCCCTCCCGACTTTCCCTGTGAGGTGGTGAGCTGCCCAGCCAGGCTTGAGGCTGTGCTTAGTGCCCGGGGTGTGCTTGGGGTCTGAGTGACCAGCTGGCGGTGCCTCTGAGCCCTGGTCTGGTGCTGAGCCCCAGGGGCTGGCACAAGTGCTCTTGGGCTCTGTGCTTGCCATGGCCTTAGAGCCCGTGCCTGGGGTTCTGTGACGCTGCTACCAGGGGCTGCTGTCCTGCTGTCCTTCTCCCATGAGATTCGCTCTTCTGCGAGCTCAGTGTGCCCAGCTTATGCTGCCCACAAATTCCACCTTCAATGCACGGTCATGCAGGGACCAGCTCTTGGTCCTATTCACCTCCTGGCTTTCAGCATGAGGCTTGGTGTCCAGCAATTTTTTGTTTTTTTCAGTGCTGAGGATTGAACTCAAGGCCTTCACACAAAGCTACCCAGTGTTTTTTTTTTTTTTTTAATTAAATATCTGACTCACGATCTTGCTAAGTTGCCCAGGCTGGGCTCAGACTTGTGATCCTTCTGGCTCAGTCTCCCAGAACGCTGGGGCTCCAGGTGTGCACCGGCGTGACCAGTGGCAAATGTCCTGGAGATAACTGAGTGACAGTACATTCTCTGAGATGGCTCATGGGCGCTGTGGATCTCTTCAGGAAAAACACCCTGGCTGTGGGGGCAATAGGATTCTGGGGCCCTCATTCTGGCCCCCCTGGCTGGGAAACCAGGAGGCTGACTTTGCCTTTGCAGGTGCCCCAGGGTGGGCAGCGATGTTTGGGTGTTGCCTGGTCCTTGGCCACTGATGCCAATCCTGGAAACGCAGTAGAGGGAAGCAGGCTTCTGCACACGCACGGGAGGCGGCGTCTCTGGGAATCCCATGCACCTGGTCGCAGGGCTTGGGAAACCTCTTGCCCCAAACTCCCAGAGGCCTTCAGAAGCAAGGTCCCACTTCTTCTTTTTTAAAAAAATTACTTATTTGTTTATTGGTCAGGGTTTTACTTAGAGGAACAGAATAGATATAATATAAGGAATGGATGTTAACACAAAATATACAACCTATAATAAATTGTAAGATTGGCTTACAATAGCCACAGAGTCAGATGAGGAAGTGCGCACAGGGTGTCTGCACGCTCCGGACTGACGAATTCAATCCCGAGGCCTGGACTTCACTGCGGCACTCCGTGTGAGTCTCTGTCAGCTGATGGGTCTGCGATGGAAGACTGAAATGTCTGTAATGGACGCTGAAGAATCTGCAATGGACGGCGAAAGATCCAAGCTGGAGGCGGAAGAGTCTGTGCTGCAAGCCAGATGATGAAGTCCAGTCTAAACGTGAATACCGAAGCTTCTCCGATGAAGTGAAGTGTTGACTCCTTCAGCCCTTTAAAAAGTCTTTTTGTGCTCAGTCATTCTGATGTGGGCTCACTGCGCCCTAGGGTGGAACCAATCATACCCCAGGATGGGCCCTTGATCCAGTTCTAGGGAGAAATCCAATCATATCCTAGGCGGGCCCTGGTCACACTCCAGGGAAGAACCAACTGTACCCCAGAGTGGGGCTCCCACCAACAGGGAACCAGGCCACTGAGTCATTCAGCCAAGTTGACACATTGTATCAAGCACTACAATTTGGTACAAGGGCTCACTATGCAGCTTAGACTCATAGTGATCCTCTTGTCTCAGCCTCCCAGTGCTGGGATTATAGGTATGTGGTACCTGGGATCAAACTGGCTCCTTGCAATTGCCCAGCAGGTGCTTAGACCGCTGAGCTATCTCCTCAGCCAAGCAAGGGCTCGCTGTTGTTCTATAGCTGGAATCTCAAGCATGGATTGCACTGTGTAAGAGCAGAGGACCACTGGAGTTGTTCCTATAAAGGTGTTTTAGTAGCAAGGAAGAATGGGTCCTCTGGGGCTGTCACCAGGTTCCAGCAAAGCCATCCATCAGAGGTTTCTGAGCTAGACTCTTCATGGATGGTTCCTGCAAGTGGGTGTCTGGGCATCATGGTGGGGGGTGGCTCAGGACCCAGCCTTGTGGGGGTGCAGGAGGGCAGGTGGTTCCCCAGTGACGTGGAGGACTGGATGCCCAGCTTGCCATCCTCATCCGACCAGTGGGGCACTGGACACCGAAGTCCAGCAGCATAGAAAAGGGTGACCGTGGGCCAGGTGGTGACTGTGCTGGCTTTCTGCCCCATGAGTCCTTCTGTGGTAGTGTCACTTGTCACAAGGAAACACAAATTTCTGCTTTAGAGAATTGATTTCCCTTGGATTTTTCTGAAGGTTGCAAACTGTGAAGGGGGCAGCCCTGGGTAGAGCGCATCTCAGAAGCATCAGCAAGGGACAGAAGTTGAGGCTGGGGTTGGCAGAGGCACAAGTTTAAGTTAGCACATGCGGGCTGGGGAGATAGCTCAGTGGTCTAAACGCCTGCCTGGCAAGTACAAGGACCCGGGTTCAAACCATGGTGCTACATGCCATGCCAGCCCCTCACCATGATGGCCATCAAAACTCAGTGTGGTGGTGCATGCCTGTAATCCCAGCACTGGGGAGGCTGAGATGGGGGATCACCATGAGTGTGAGCTGTGTAGTGAGACCCTGTACCAAATAAATAAAAAAGTTTTAATAAACAAAAACGTTAGCACACAGAGTGTGTGGACTTACTCTAGGGGGTCAGTAGCTGTGAGAGTGTTTTGGGCCCTTGACCGTGCATAGCATCATGGACACAAGGGTGCTGTCATGGGTCCCGTGCTGGCCAAGGGCTCCAAGTTCTGGCTTGGCCCTAGGCCCTACACAGTGTTCTTGACAGCTGTTGGCTGGTGCATGATCTAACCGGACCCAGCAGGTATTTGCAGACCGAGGCAGGTGTGGGGAGGAGTAATCTTGGAAGTGTCCTGTGGACACAGTCACTGCCCCTGGAGGTGACTGTCCAGAGCCAGTCCCATGGCGTGGGTGTTCCCTCTAGGTACTGAGTTTCTGCTTCCCAGGGCCATCTGCGAGGCCAGTGTTTGTATCCTGATACCAAAGCCAGCCACCAAAAGAAAAGGAAGTTACAGACTCGCGTCCTCATGACTGGCGTGTTCTGGCCTGAGTACAGGCTGCCAAGTTACCAGGGCCCTGGCCCACCAAGGCTGCATCCCCAGCACAAGCGCTCATCTTCCCAAAGGCCGCTTCCTCCATCTTCCCCACTCCAGCCCTGGGTACTACTTCCTTTTACCTTTCCTGCCCACCAAGGGAGTTCCCAGTCAGCTCCTGGTGTGTCACTGAACCTCCCCCTCAAACTCCGCCCTTAGAAAAAGTCCATGAAGTCTCGTCCTCCCTGTCTCAGGTCAGAGGATCCGCCCATCTCCCTGCCCTCTGTCCTCTCGCGTCAGAGTTAATGAAGTTATTCCTCCTGTATTTCCGCTTCCCTGCTGTGCCGCCACCGCCGCCGCAGTGAAACCTAACGATGATGAGGAACGAGATCCTCAGGAAAATATCAGTAAGCCAAACTAGAAACACAGTGAAAGGATTATGTGATCAGGTCGGGGTTATTTCAGGAATTCTAGGTTGGTTTAATAAGTCCACATCAATTAATACTGAATATTTTTATTTCATTTATTTATTTTTTTGGGTACCAGAAATCAAACTCAGGTCTCTGTGCTTGCCAGGCAGGCACTGCTGAACTGTCTTCTCAGCCCCTAGTGTGGAGTATTAGTGGAATACTCCCTGCCCCATGAGAGAGATGCAGAAAAAGCCCCCAAGGGAACACAGCACCTCTTATGATGCAAACTTCTGACGAACCAGGGAATTCTTTCAACCCAATAAATAACATTTAGGAAAAATCCATAGCTAACATCACACTTAGATGCGAAAGACCAAGTTATTTTCTGCCTAATGTCAGGATAAGGGATACCCAATCACGCCATTTTCACTCAACATTGTAGTAGAGGTTGAAGTCAGTTTTTTAAACACAATGGAAATAAGAAACACGCAGTTGAAAAGGCAGAACAGCCTGTCTTTGTTCACACGTGGAATGGTCTCACGTGGGACCCACACTTGCAGGGACACCCCCGTCATAGTAATGAAGAAGCACATCAAGGTTGCATGATACAAGATGAATACGTGATTGCAACATTAAGTGCACCTTTGCTAGTGTGATAAATGGTCTAAGAAAAAGTTGAGCGGACCATTCCGCTTGCCGTATCATAAGCATATTAAATACATAGGACTGAAATTACACAGGCACATACACCACTGGGATGAAGATCAGAATAGATGGAGAGATCCTTTGTGTCCATAGAGCAGCTGCTGCAATATTATTAAGGCTTGCTTATTCTCAAATAGATCTACCTATTCAGTGCAAACCTAGTGCAAATCCCGAGGCTTTTTGTAGCAATGAACAAGCACATATCCAGCAAACCCAGTCTTGAGAAAGAACAAAATTGGAAGGCTTAGTCACTTCCTGATTTCAAAACCTCTGTAACTCTAAGTCATCAAGACAGTGATGCTTGTGTAAGGATAGACATGGAAATCAGGGGTCCAGATAGTGAGACGGTAAGCTGTTTTATTTGTGGCCAATTAATTTTCAACAAAAGTATCAAGGCAATTCGGAGGAGAAAGGAATTTGTAATAAGTGACACTGAAGCAGCTGGAGAGCCTCACCCAAAAAACCGATACATGGAAACATTTTAAATCATGGACAAAAATGAACTCTAGTGCAGATCATAGACTTAAATGGAAGAGCTAAGTCATAAAATGTTTGAAATAAAATATAAGATCTTCATGATCTTGGATTAGACAAAGAGAATTTATGTCACAAAAAAGCCTGATTAATGCCAGATAATAATGGCTCCATTGCGTTTCATCAAAATTAAAATGCTTTTCATTTCAAAAGACTTAATTAAGTGAATTAACAGGAAATGAAACTCTTCTGATTTCATCAGACACTTTGAACAAGCCTCACACTGAAAGAAGTTCTTGTGTAACTTAAAAGGATTTCTGTCTAGGATATTAGATAAATCTTTGTAATTTAATAAAAATAGGAAACAACTCTATTAACAATGAGTGCAAGGGCCAACCAAATAGCTCAGTGGACTAAAGCACCTGCTTAGGCAGGCACAGGGACTGGGGTTCGATCCCTGGCCGGCTGTGCCAGCCCTGCCCCTGGGGTGCACTGAGACAGTGATTGAGACTGGGCGTGGTGGCGCGAGCCTGTAGTCCCAGCACTTGGGAGGCTGAAAGCAGGAGGATCACTATGAACTTGATCTGTGTAGTGAGACCCTGTAGATCTTGTACTAAATACATACAAAAGAAGTATTTCAGTCAGTGAGTAAAAACCCACAATAGATTGAGGACATAAACAGGCGATATAAAGAAAAGCAAAGCTTACTTATAAGTGAATGACTGAGCAAAGCCACACCGTGTGCCTACAGGTGGGGTTAGATGCGGGACCGCAGAGCCAGCACGGCTGGTGGAGGTACAAAGTGCCTTGGCCCCCGGCGAGGTGGTAGTGTGGATGGTGCGACCTGGCCCCTGCCTCAGGACATGCCTGGCTGGGAGGTTCCTGTGCACGCAAAGCCACACATGTCAGACGTGTTCCGCCCACGTGGGGTGCCAACGGTGAAAGCCAGTAAGCAAGTTAACTGCCCACTGATGAGAAAATAGTGTACTTGAAAGTAATTGGATATCTATTTTAAATGAATGAATATATTCTTTGCTTTTCTGACTTTGAAAGTCTTGCCATGAATAAAAGAAGACCAGACAAAAAGTCACCTGGGGCTCCTTAAACGGCCGACCTGGGGATGAAACACTCGATCTCGGTTGGCTTTTGGGCTCAGCAGCAGGTTGCTATGCAGAGATCACAAGCTTGGCTGTGCCTCCCGCTGCTAATAGGAGGCTCCATCCTGCCTCGCTGGGGCTTTGGCAGGGCACCTGCAGGGAAGCCAAAGCTGCGTGCTCACACACAGCCCCATGCCTGTGTCCATGTGAGCAAACTGTGTGCAATGCAACATGTGTATGCACACACACATGTATCCCATGTGCACACATGCACACACAAAGCCTATGAACACACATGCATACATACATGCACATCTGTACACGACACATTCAAAGGCCTACTAACACTCATGCACGTACATCCTCTGCCCACCAAACAGTAGGGGCACTGTTGCAATAGCGACCTTTTTGAGAACAGATATCCACAGAGATTAGGCTTCCTGGGGGAAACAAGAAAAAATGTAGACACCTCGGTGTCTTCCAGCACTCCCAGCATTCCTCTCATTCCCAGCATTCCCATTCCCTTCAGAGCACCTCCCTCTTACCTGGGGTCCTAGCCACCATGGGAGAGATCAGCAGGTACAGAGGGACCCCCAGGTGGGAGAGCGAGGCGGAAGCAGCACAGAGATGCAAGATGAGCAAGATGATGGAACAAAGCAAAAGCCCTCCATAGCGCAGCTATCTTTATATCCAAAGAAACAAACAGCAGGGTATCCAGAAGGGACAAGCGGGACTGGAATACATGGAATATGTGGTGTATATTCCAGTGAGAAACACAGAGCCATAAGCACATTAATCCTCATTTACTTTGCTGTTTCAATGGCTGGGAATTTGTTTGAGGAAAATAACACCAAACCAAGAAAAATCTGCATGCTCTGTGACTAACAGGCATTGCATTAGCAAGCAATTAAGACAGCAACACTAGGAGAACCATGAAGCGAATTGACTGCAGGGAGCCAGAGCAGCAACGTAAAGACTACGCTGCCGTTAACCGAGACACGTATGACACAGTCACAGGAAGCTGCATGTGTGCCGACTGCCCACATGTAACACAGGTGTCTGTGCTGGGGTAGAGGCCGGAAAGATGCCCGAGAAGCTCAGGGCAAAACTATCTGCAAAATGGGATAGTTGTCACATTTCAGATTATTCAGTCAACTGCCTTCAAGAAGCTGAGCTAAGCTAGGTGACTTATTTTTCTCTTTTAGAGTAGCATGAGGTTCCCCCAAGGGAGTGAGTGGTTGCCTCTGAGGCTGCTCAGGAGCCCTGGGGCCTGGCGGTCCCGAGTCACATCAACAAGCTCTTCCGGGCTGGCTGCTGGCTGCTGTGGCGATTTCCCCCGTACTGCTGGAGAGCAGCAGATGGTTTCCCATACTGTGTTATATTTATTAACATTCAGCCCAGACTTAATTGACAATACTAAACATTGGTTCTTTAAACATTCAGCTTCTTTATTTGCAATGGTAATTTCAGTAAACAGTAGCTATTCCAAAGCTCTGTAGTGTGAAATTAAATTTGCTGGTTAATTAATTGGAAGAATGTAGCAACTTCAGACTGCTTAGAGATGGTGGCATTGATGTGGCGTTGAAATTAGTGATCTGTAAAATTACTCACAGTATAGCAAAGTCAAGACAATGAGATAAATAAACGTGTCAACTTTGAGACACCAGCAAGCGTTGGATTTCTTGGAATGACGCTATTACAGAATTACCACACTGATGTAAGCATTAGAAGATGTTCTTGATGCACGATTAATTAATTAATTAATTAATTTTGTACATGCTTCCTTCAATAACACATTCTTGCCCACTTACTGCTTGTCTGGATTTGTCTGCCTGGACAATGCTGATCTTACTGACTTTCGGCGGAGCGTGCAGTTGGAGTGCCTTCCCCTAAGAACAATTCAAAGTGCAGCTCTTCAGAGCTCCTAGCTCATGTTAGTTACGTAGCATCAGTATTTTCTGTTAGCTCATTATAAACTTCCACTTGCAAATTATGACATGAAAACTCCAGAATAAGAAGTGATTGACTTCAAAAACCAATCATCACAGGATATTGGATCCCCCTTAGGGGACCCAAAGCATTATTAATCATGGTAATGGGTTACTAATTTTTTCACCTATTGGTTGACAAGGATGAAAAGGCTGGCTAGCCAGTGACAGCTCCTCCGGAGAAGTGGAAATTGATACGTGTATGAAAGCAATTTGGCAGTCGCATTGCATCGAATATGTATCAAAATATGTATGTATCAAAATCTTGTGTCATGCCTCTCTAGATATTCCCTCTCTGGAAATGCATTATTCAGGTGAAACTGTGGATATGTTTCAAAGTGTATGCATGAGGGTTTCATCACAGAGCCATTTATGATAATGAAATATTGCAAAAGATGAATTTTTTATTGATTCTGGCCAACAGTATGAAACAGATTAAATAAATTACATGGTTCTCATTCAGTAGGATAATTATGCAGATGCTGAAAATAAGGAGGGTGAAGGAGGAGGAGGAGGTAGAAAATTTTCACCACCCACTGTCAAGTTGTGGGTAAAGATGGCATGCATGCAGGATGCGCCCTGTTTCCTGGAAGGCCCTTAGTGACAACAAGTAATAATTTTGTCTCCCGAGCGTGTGGCTGGAGGGAGGCTGCAGGGCTCTGTGTGGGTTAGTTTGTGTATCAAAGACTTGCTTCTACCTGGGCCCTTCCTTATGTCTAAAAATTAATTAGCTCCGGGGGGGGGGGCACCTATTCCAGAAAGGTTATTTACGATACCAAAGCACAATGGTTATCATAAAACAGCAAACAACAGCATATGCTGGGGAGACTGGGGGTGGGTAGGGAGGGGACCTCCTCTCTACCGTTGGTAGGAAAGTAAAATGGTACCACTACTCTCGAAATCAGTATGGAGATGCCTCAAAAGAAAAAAAAAAAAAAAAAAGAAAACCAGAACTTCCATGTGAATCAGCTACCCTCTTTTCCA
>PVJA010055252.1:0-11244 GCA_004027025.1 Myocastor coypus | reverse complement strand
CACACACTGTACTCTGTAGAACGATTGTGAGGACAATATGCAATATGTCAACTTTCAACGAAAAGAAAGGGGAAAAGAATAATAATAATAATAATGTTGATTTAGAAGGGGAAAAAATAAAAAGAAAAAAAAAAAAGAAAAAAAGACCATTCCATAGTAATGTGCTAGCTATACATGAAATCCAAATTACTATCATCTTCTGTTAATTTACAGCTATACTTATAACTGGTCACTGTTGTGGGTCAATGAGATGTATAGGATTAAATTGCTAGATTCAGCGATCTGAAATTTTTGTGCTTCAAATCTTTAGACTAAAGGAATAAGTTCCCATGGAACTGAAAAGTTTCAAGGATGAGTCTTCTGCAGTTTTCCAAACATAGCTTCTCCTACTTCAACTGACCCCTTATCACTTACAATTATAAAATGGAAAAGGGGGAGTTGTAGAATGTGGCTGAAGCTGAAGATCAATCACACATGCCAGTATGTAGTAAGACTGGGCCCAAGAAGAAACAGCACTTGAAGAAACTTCTCCAGTCCAGAGCACATCAAGTACCTCAGGCACCCCAAGCAAAGTAGTCCTTGGCAGAAGGGTGTTTCATGACCTCAAACTACCAAATGTATAAATAAATGTTCTGATGTGGTTCGGTAGCTCTTTTCTCCCATCAGGAGAAGAGACTGTATCTGACCTCAGATTTCTGTATTCTGATTCTTGTCTTTATTGCTTCATTCTCTACCATCATTAACCCTGAGAGTTTGTGAGAGCTGTATTGGACATGACAATATGATACTTGTGCTTGGGTGGTATCTCAGTAGTGGTGAACTGGTTGACCATACGCTACTACATAACACAAAATATTTTTCAATAAATCACTTTAGTAGTATTTATCCTGTTTTACAATAAAATTTCTTGTCATTAAGAAAGTTCAGAAAGTATGTGCTTTGCTTACTAGATATCATTTGGTGCGAAAATTGTTAAACAAGATGGGAAAACTGTTCCTTGCTATGGATTCCCATAATGTACAAGTTATTCTTTGTATTATATTTTCTTATAATGCATCTAAAATATATTAACCTAACATTATTTTCTTTGCAACTTCATTGTTTGGTTGTTGTTTTGAATATTTTATGATTTTTCCCCAAGTAACTGTTTATTGTATGACTAAAGTCAGTCAAGAAATGTGAAAAAAAAAACTATGTTGAGTTCTCATAACACTAAGTATTAATTACATTTTAAAGTGATGTGTCTTTTATTGTAAAATTATGTTTTTTTATGCATGTGACAGGACAAGAGTAAATTTCAATTATCTTAGTCAACAAGAAAATATGGTTGGCAGCATTATATTAGTCCCTAAAATTTATGGAAAAATTTTACTGCTCAATAAAATTAACTTCAGAAGTATTCATCTCATCAAGCTACTTCACAAAACTATATTTATATAATCTTTCTTTAATTGTTTATTATTGTGCTTACGATGGAAAGAAGGACTTGCACACAGAAGGCAAGTGCTCCATCACTGAAGTATACGCCTTGATCTGTACATTATTTTTTTTTTTTGTCTTTTTGAGACAGGATCTGGCTATGCAGTTTAGGCTGGCATTGAGCTCACTTTTTTAGCCCAGGCCGGTCTCAAACTTGCAGTGACCCTCCTGCCTCAGACTCCCAATTACTGGGATTACAGGCATGCACCACCTAGCCTGGCTTATAGATTTTTTTGAAATTGTGATTTTGTTCTTTTCTTTTTAATCTCTAAAGATAGTATTACATTCTTTTTTATGTTTTTTAATTACATTTAATGACAAATAACGGGGCTAAGGCAATAACTCCGTGGCACAAGTGCCTGCATGGCAAGTGCAATGTTGTGAGTTCGAATCCCAGCCCTGCCCCCCCAAAAGTAATAAAAAGGTGACAGTTTCAAAACACATTAGTAGTACATTTCCAGTATTTGATACAATGCATATTATTGTCCTCCAGTAGTTATACAGAGCACAGGGTGCAGATGTGACAATTTTTCTAATCATCGTTACAAAAAATTTCTTCTCATTCAACTAAGAGAAAGTAGTTCTATACATAACCCAATATCTCATAATCACAGTGAGTTATTGTCAAAACTGGCAATGATGGAAGTTATTGATGTTAGCCTTTTACAGCTCAGCACACTAATCTAGTTTTACATTTTATGCCTCGTGCTAAGCTTTTCCGCTGGGTGGTTAAAGACAAGTTAGAGCAAAACCTGTATAATAGAACATGGAACATTTTTATCTCCCAAGGTCAGTCAAATCCCTCAGGATTTACTTTGGAACCATGTATAGTGCTTTGTAGAACTGTTGTCGGTGTGAGCAGTCTGTATGAGACACGGCCATTGCTTGACTAGTTTGCTCTCTGTGAAAGTCCGAGAGAATGAGTATAACATTCTATTAGTGATTTATTTGTACCTAATTTCATGTTCCAATATACACTTACAGATCAAACAATTAAACACTAACACTTTGAATAAACATTATTTTTTTTAGAAGTGTGACTTAAATTCAAAATCCAAGTGGAAGAGTTAAAAAAAAAAAAAACAAACACACACACACACACACACAATATATACTTTCTGTAATTTTTTAAAACCAAATAAGACAGGTTATTATTTTGAATTTTTTATTTGCTTGCTTAATATTCCAAAAGTATTGTAACCATTGTAAAACCGGCACATACATAGATATAGATAGATAGATAGATAGATAGATAGATAGATAGATAGATAGATAAAAATATTCTGAAGAAGTTCCAAATAACAACAGTAGATGGTGCTAGTAACTTCAAAAAAATGCTTTTCATCTTTGAATTCTCTACAAAATTGAAAAAGAATGAATCAAAATATAAATTCAAATAAATCTCCAATATGAGAAATTTTAAAAAGGAGTTGTGGCTAAAATAAAAAATGATAATGACATCTCAGCTCACGAATTCTTCCTTTGCAAACAATTTGGCAAGATTTTGTTTTTATCTAAAATCTCTTCATTCAGTATCATACATAACTACAGCTTTTTTTACATTACAAACACAGGTGACCATTTTTTTCCCAAAATTTTTTTGTTTTGTATTTTAGGGAAGTGTATACAGGATGTTCAGGGTCTCACTCCTGTGATCCGCCTGTTTACAGCCTCTCAAAAACTGGCAAAATAGGCCCATGCCACCACATTCAGTCTCAATTGCTATCTCAGCGCACCCCAGGGGCGGGATGACACATGACATCTACAAAAAACAATTGAATTCTTCAACCATGTAATTTGTTAAAATATTTATTAAATAGAGTGCAAAAAGTGTCATGCTAAATATTTCCTCTCTAACTTCAGTGCAATGTTATACCCAAATTTCTGTAAAATACTTTTGAGAAGGGACATGCATCTAAATTTAAATTCCTTACTCATTAATGTGGAAAAGAGCTTTCAGAGTATGTTTTAAAGTAACTTCCTAACTGGCCTTTTGTCATTACAATGACATCAATAGTATTTCAAATTGAAAATATAATACGTATGAAGCACAGGTTTGAAGTTTACTGTGGCACCTGAGAAAAATCAAGATACTCGTTTTTCATGTGAAATGACATTTATACATTGTTAGCCTGTAATAAATCTCAAAAAAAACTTGTGAGAGACTACATATGGTGAAGCATGCCTGTAATCCCAGGGAGGCTCAAAACAAGAGGAACATCTTGAACCTGAGCTATATAGTGAGACCCTGTAGATGCTGTACCAAATGAAAAAACAAACTTCTGATATTTACATAGAAACATTCTAAATGAAAAAAGATCATTTTAAGTTTTACAATTAATTTAGTCTTTGCAACAGCATGAAAATGGGCAAGATATCATTTGATGATTGTGTCTTTAAAAACATTTTTGACTGAGACTTGTTTTTTTTTCATTTTTTGCCTTATAATTCTATTTTATTTTATTTTTTACTTTTAATAAGAGAAAATGTGATAGTTTCAAAACACATTAGTAGGACATTCCCAATAATTGATTCAATACATATTATTGTCCTCATAGTAGTTATTCAAAGCACAGGATAAAAAAAATATGTAGACATAATTTTTCTAATCATTATTGGTTCAAAAATTTCTTCTCATTTCATTAAAAGAAAGGATCTGTATACATAGTTCAATATCCATAATTGCAGTAGGTTATTGGCAGAACTGGAAATGCCAGAAGCTGTTGAATTAAGCCTTTTACAGCTCAGCATGCTAATCTGGATTTGCGTTCAATGGCTCATGGTTAAGCTTTTCTGCTGGGTGTTTAAGGGCTAGTTAAGGCAAGGCCTATATAACAGAATGTGTAATTTTTGTATCTGCCAAGGTCTGTCAAATCCTCTCAGGATTTACTTTGAAACCATGTACAGTGCTTTATAGAACTGTTGTCATTGTAAGCTGTCTGAATGAGTCATGCCCATTGCCTGACCAATTTGCTCTCTGTGAAAACCTGAGAGAATGTTTTCTCTCTAGGTAACTCTCCTTAGGCACAATATATATCATCACTCCCTTTCCTCTGTGGCCTCAAATTCTCCTTGAACAGAAAGTTTAGGATACCAGTCAGTTATAGGATGTTACAACACAGATTCTCTTATAGCCTGAGTCCTCACTGACCTTGAAGTGCTAAGGCCAAAATATTGACTATTCTTTTAGCCTTGTTTTTCCTAATATTTGGTCTGTAAACTTATGCTTTTAACTGTCCTGAAGAGAAGCTTAGTGATACTATTACTCTGTAACACAGGTACTTGAGTTTACCGTCACTATCTTAGACTTAGAATCAGTATTTTCTATCAATCATTGATATTCTAATTAATCCCTATAGAATGTGATAAAAGCAGTGACATATTTTTACACAGATATTTAGAAATCTAAGCATATATAAAGTTGTAACCACCTATGGCATTTTTCCTTGTCTCTTACTCTGTTTTAGTACCATTTTGTTTTCTTGTAAAACAACCATTTACTTGAGAGACAGTATAGCAGTAAGTGAAGTTGCATTAAAAGCAGCACACATCTAAAAGACCAGAGTGACATACATTTCAAATATGGTTTTAGTGTTACACATTTATATCCTCATTATGAAAAACTATTCGGAGGTTCTTAAGACCATTGTCTAATACATCCTGTATATAAATGCATGGTTTTGCTCCTACCATATTTCCTATTTTTTCTGCTTGCAGTCTCTTTATTGTTTAACCTTTAAGTTCTTTGTTTCCATTCAGTTGTGTTATGAATTTCCATTTTTATTTCTCCTTTGGAGTTCTTACACTAAGGAGACTATATATTTACATATATAAGGTTGGTTTATCTCACTTATGAGTATATCTTCAAGATACATCCACTTGTATATGAAATCTTCTAATTCATCATTCTTTAAAGTTGAGTGATATTCCATTGTATAAAAATACATACTTTTTTCAACCATTCTTCAGATGATGGACATTTTCATTATTTCCAAGATTTGGCTATCACAAATTGTACTACTATAAACATAGGTGCCCAGATATCACTCTGACATATGTTTTCAGTTCTTCTGGGAGAATTCCTAGTAAGTGGATAGCTGGATTGAATGGGATTTCCACTTCTAGTTTATTAAGGAGCCTTTACACTGCTTTCCATAATGGTTGCATCAGTCTGCTTTCCCACCAGCAGTGGATAAGTGTTACTTTTTCCCCACAGTGCTTGAGACACAATGTGTAACTACTTTTACTCTATACACTAAATTTTAATTTTCATTCTACAGGTATACACTTCTGGGCTTGGGATGTCTTAGCTATTCAAAGATGGGAGAAGAAGTACAAGAACATGACATGACTCATTTTTTTTTAACATTGGTCAGTATTTAAATATTGAATAATATTTTTCCTAGGGGGAAGAAAATTAACATTTCTCTTTTGAAGTAGTAGAATGCAGATCATACAAAATCTAATGAAGCTTTAGAAATGTTTCAATAGCATATAGTTTTGTAGTGATTGTAGACTGGTAGTATTCTGCTTAAGTTTCAATTAATTACACTTAATGGAAAGTATTATAAGTTGATTTTCATCTGACCACAAACACTCACTTTGTGAAATAGCAAATAATGAATTTAAACACATTTGTAAAGCAAAACTATTCTTCTGCCAAAGACAACTGATTTCATTGAGTTGAAAACTTTAAGCAAAAATTTAAAGAAATGTCGGTATTATAGTTCACTGTATTTTCTTCAAATGTTACTAAAGATTTTTCAACATAGTATAAGACACGATAAATTATTATTTGTCAGTAATCATAAGATCATAAGTGTTTTTACACTGACAAAATGAAACATATGAACTCATAAAAATATGAATGATAATATCTTTTCTTCCTAAATATTTATGATCATGAGGAAGATTGGTGGCTTTCTTTATTTCCTTTTTTCTATTATTTATTTATTTATTTATTTATTTAGTTAGTTAGTTAGTTAGTTAGTTAGTTAGTTAGTTAGTTTGTGCATGCAGTACCAGGGATTGAACTCAGGACCCTGTTCTTCCCAGGCAAGTGTTTATTCTACTGAGTTATCTCCTCAGCTATTGGTGATATTCTGATAGGGATTACATTAATTTGTACAGTAATTTTTGGATATGGCCATTTTCACCATGTTGGTGCTTCCTGTCCAGCAGGAAGTAGCATCTTTCCATTTCCTGAAATCCTCTTCTGTCTCTTTTTTTCTGAGTTCTTTAATTTTTGTTGTAAAGATAATTTACTTCCTTAGATGAATTCTGAGGTATTTCTTTTTTTCTTTTCTGGATTCTGTTTTTTTTTTTTTTTAATTTTTATTTTATTTTATTTTATTTCTTGTTTCAGAACCTTTATTTGTTTATTCACTCATTTTTATGGCCGGCTTAGCCCGCTGCGAGAGCAGGGCTGTCTCAGCATGTGGTGCCGGGGATCGAACCGCGGTCCCTGCAGCCGCCCAAGCTTTCCTAAGCAGGCGCTTTAGACCACTGAGCCATCCTGCAGGGCCCCTGGATTCTGTTTTGAAGGGTATTGTTTCTCTAATTTGTCGCTCAATGTGTTTGTTATCTTTGTAGATGAATGCCATTGTTTTTTGGTTATTGACTGTGTAACCTGCTATGCTACTGAATTTGTTTTTTAATTGTAGGAGCTTGTTGGCAGAGTATTTTTGTTTTTCTATCAGAGTATCATGTCATCTACAAATAATGATAGTTTGCCTCTTCACCTATTCTCATTCTTTTTATGTAGTTTTCTTGTCGAATGGCTCTAGCTGATGATTGAGTACGAGTTGTGGTAGAGGAAGTCCTTGTCTTGTACCGATTTTGAAGGAAAAAGACTGCAGATTAATCCGCATTTAAAATTATGTTGTCTGTTGGACTGTCATAAATGGCTTTTATCAGATTGAGGTAGGGGCCATTTATTCAAGTTTGCTGTAAGGCTTTGATCATGAATGAATGTTGGGCTTTGTCAAAACCTTTTTTTCTGCATTCATTGAGGTGATCCCATGGCTTTTGTTTTTGGCTCTATTGGTGTAGTACGTTATGTGCATAGACTTGAGTATTATGACCGACACTTGCATCCCTGATATGAATAGTGCATAATCTTCTTGATCATTTGTTGCATTCTATTTGCTACAATTTTATTGAGGATCTGTGAGTCTATGTTCATTAGGCTGATTGACCCATAGTTTGCTAATTTGGTTTAATGTTTCTCTGGTTTTGGTATCAGTATAGTACTTGCCTGCAGGAATGATTTTGAGATCATTGCTTCCTTTTATATTTAATTGTAGAGCTTAAGGAGTATTGGGATTAATTCTTCTCTAAATTTCTTTTAGAACTCAGTTGTCAATCCATCTGGACCTGTGCTTTTGTTTGTTAGTAATTTTTTATTACATTTTTAATTTTATTGGATAGTATTTGGTTATTCAAAATTTTCATATCTTCACTCAGTTATGGCAATTTGTACTTGTATAGGAATCTGTTCGTTTCTTATGTGCCTTTGATTATGTGGATTGTGTAAGAGTAAGGCCATCATACTAGCAAATGTTGGACTTCTGAATTCCCATGGGATCTATAGTAATGTCACCCTTTTCATTCCCTATTGTTTGAATTTGAGTTTTTTCTTTCCTGTTTTTGTTGAGGTTATCTAGGAGTTTATGAATTTTATTAATCTTTCAAATAACAATCTTTTTGATGCATTAATTCATTGTATCTTTTTCTATCTCCATTATATATTTTTTTAATTTTTTAAATTTATTTTTTTCTTGTTTCAGAACTTTTGTTTGTTTGTTTGTTTGTTTTTATGGCCAGCTCAGCCTGCCCTAAGGGCAGGGCTAGCGCAGCATGTGGTGCCGGGATCAAGCCGTGGTCCCTGTAGCCGCCTAAGCTGTCCGCCTAAGCAGGCGCTTTGGACCACTAGCTATCCTGCCAGGCCCCATCTGTCTCCACTATATTAATTTCTGCTCTTGTCTTTATTATTTTCTCCCACCTTTAGACTTTGGGTTTGGTTTGCACTTCTTTTTCTAGACACTGGAATGGCAGCATTAGAGTATTTATTTCTTCTCTTTCTGTTTTCCTAATGTGTGCGTTTGACGCTATAAATTGCCCTCTAAAAACTACTTTCATTGCATCCCATAAATTTCAATAATTTGTGCTTGAATTTTTGTTGAATTGTAGTTATTATTCAATTTCTTCATTAATTTCATCTGTAACCCATTGGTTACTGAGGAAGATGTTATTTAACATTCATGTGTTTATGGGAGTTTTGCTGTTTCTTTTGTCATTTAGTTCCAGTTTCATTGCACTGTGGTCAGATAATATGCCTGGGATAATTTCAGTTTTCTTTCATATACACAAGCATGACCTATGGACTAATATGTAGTCTATTTAAGAATATGTCCTATGTGAAGCTGAAAAGAATATGTATTCTGATGTTGAGTGGAACATTTTGTCCTCTAATTACATTTTTTCAAAGGTCTAGTTCAGTTCTGCTACTTCTTCACTAATTTTTTGTCTACCAGGCCTAGCTTAATCAGTAAGAGGGTATTATGATCCCCTGTTATGATTCTGGTACTGGATATTAGATTTTTCATGTCAATTAAAATGTGTCTTATATAGTTGGGTGTTCCCATATTTGGTGTATGTAAATTTATGACGGTTATCTTTTGCTCTTGTATTTTTGCCTTAGCCAGTATTATTGGCCCTCCTTATTTTGTTTGGTCACTCTTGATTGGAAGTTCAGATTGTCCACCAACGGGATTGCTACCCCTGCTTTGTTCTGAGGTCCTAGGGTGGAAGTATTGCTTTCCCCCTGTGAATTTCCTTATGAGCTCAATGTGTTTCTTATATACAGCATATTTTTTGATTTTGTTTCCTTATACACTCTGCCAGTGTATTTCTTTTAATTGCTGAACTGAGTCTTTATATTCTGCTGGTTATAATTGACATGAATTGAATTATGTTTGTCTTGTTATTTTCTTGCTGTTGGGTACCTACTTTTCTCCATTGTTTAATTGTTTACACTATTTGTTGGGTTCCTTCTGTTCTTCTTCTTGGAGTTACAGCCATTTTGATCCCTTTCTAGAATATCTGTTAGTTCTGTGTGTACCTTTGTCTTGGTCGTCATGCAATTCTTTAGTTTTTTGTCATTGCTATTGTTGTGGAAATATTTCACTTCTCCATTGAAGTTGAAAGACAGTTTTGCAGAGTATAGCAGTCTGAGTTGGAATTTTTTTCTTGCAAGACTTGAAATGCTTTCTCCATGCTCCACTTGACTTTATGTTTTGTGAGGAATAATCTGCCATTATTCTGATGGATTTCCGTTTAAATGTCATCTATTTATTTTCTTTAGTGGCTGTTCCTGTACTGAATTTCTGGGATAGTGATTACTACATGCCTGTGCATGATTTTCAGTGGTTTGATATTATTTGGCGATCGATATGTCTCAGTTACCTGAATATTGGGGATTGTTTCTGCATATTTGGGAAGTTTCCTGTTATTACTTCTAGCCATGTTTGTTTTATTTTATTTTTTGAAATTCATTTTACTGAGAAAAAAGATAAAGTAAGAATGAATCAGTTTCAGAACAGCTTAGCAGGACAGCTACGATAATTAATACGTCACATATTTTTGTCTTTGTAGTTGTTATTCAGAGGACAAAGTGTAGACATGATATCTTCCTTAAATTATATTAGTATGTACCTTTTTATATCATTTATATTGACTCCTTTCTCTTTGATGCCCACTATTCTTATGGGTTTTATCTTTATATTATCTGGCAGCTGCTGAATTATTATTTTCTGGATCTTAGTTGCTTTTAAGTGGGCCTTCTTTACCTTTTCACTAGCTGCAGCAGTGTCTTCAAAGTTTCAAAATCTATCTTCACTTTCAGATGATTTTGCCAACTTTTAATTAAGTTTTTAATCTTCTGAATATCTATCTGAATCTGGTACATGCATTATATTTCTTTTCTATATTACTCATTCAGGATTTCCATCATTTTTCTATTTTCCTCTATTTTTTTCATCGTATTCTTTAGAAATGCTTTGTGTTACGGTTTGTGTCCAGCTGTTCCCTAAAAGCCTCATGCAGTTTATGGGGCTAATATTTCTAGAGTTTGAGATTAACTCAAGATGCACTGGGATTATGAGTGATCCACTGAGACTGTAGGTCTTAGTACTGCTGGGATTATGGGTGTGTGCACTATGCTCAACCTAGGGCGGAGAGCCTGAATGCAGTATAAGAGAGCTAGAGACACAGACTCCTCTCTCTCTCTCTCTCTCTCTCTCTCTCTCTCTCTCTCTCTCTCTCTCTTTCTCCCTTTCTCTTTCACTATAATTGACCTACTGCCACTGTTACTTTTCTGTCACCATGAACTGTTGCTCTCTGCCATGTGCCAGTCTGCCTTGAAGCCAGCCAAGTATGGACTGAAACCTCCAGTAACTGTGAGCTAATAAACCTTTCCTACCTTCATTTTGGGTGTTGGGTATTGGTCCCAGTGAGAAGTAATAATTGAGACACTCAGCAATTATTTCATTGTAGTTATCATTTGCTTTTGTTTTTTCCCCTTGAGAGATTATTTCTGAACTTATTTCCTTTATACTCTCCGAAGTTGTTTCTTTACTTCAGTTGTTATTATTGCATTGATTTCAGATATGCGACTTCCAATAGAAATCAAGAAGTTAAGCATTTGCCGGGCGTGGTGGCGCACACCTGTAATCCCAGAACTCGGGAGGCTGAGGCAGGAGGATC
>PVJA010055251.1:0-11229 GCA_004027025.1 Myocastor coypus | reverse complement strand
AGACTTCTTGCACGAAGAGAAATCAACTACACACTGTACAAAAACTAATATTACTTATCAATTTTAATATGGAATATTGACTTATGGAAAATTAAAAGAATTAAAACAGGAAGATCAAGGAGCAGGCACATAAGACAAGTATCTTCTATCCGTATTTGACCATAATGTTGGGTGGAATCCAATCAAAGCTATGGGTACTATGACACAACAGTAGACAACTTCTGGAGCGACAACTGGGAGGATCCTTACTAATCATGCAACTAACTGGTCTACAGCCATTTCCAGGACTACCAGAGAGCTTACTCTGTCACTCACACAGCATGTTTATTTATGTGCTATTTCATGTGTTGCATGAGTGGCTATCATTTCAACTGCTTGTACTGAATAAATTTCATAAAATTGTCATTTTCACATTTGTTATATTCTTATAGGAATGAAAACATATTCAAGTTTTGGTCATTCTATATTTAAATAATTGGATTGGTAAGTGGTTAAGCCAAATATAAGAGCTAAACATTGTACTGTGCTTCCCTTCAGTATGAAATAAAAATGTCATTACTTAAGGAACTTCAAAAACCATGCCAAACAATCCCATCACTTTAGGAAGCAGCAGCAAGTAGTTATCAAAGACTACATAGCAGTGTATCTGGCATGTATTTAAGAAATAGGAATAGTAATTAACATAAACTGACATGTTCTATATTTTTAAAGATACTCAGAGTAAGGGGAAAATACCATTTGGGAGAAGAGAGGTATCAGCATAAAAACAAACCAAAAGAACTGACAAGTTGTGCTAACTTAAGAGGAAAACTTGCATTCTCTTGAAAATTCAAAAGCATTATAATTTCAGAAACTTAAGGCATTTCTGAGGATGAAATCATTGAATTACAATGGGTTAAAACAGTACCAGAACCATGACTCCAAGGATAACAAGACAACAAAGTATGCCATTTACAAGTACTTCTTGATGACTGCTTTATCTTAGAAAATGAGATAATCTAAGATCTGGTACTGGGAGAGTGCTGTTATTTGATGCTATGTAGGGGAAATATCTAATGTATAACATTCTAGGAAACAATATTCATAGTTAATGTCAGTATCAAAAATGTACTACACTGAAAAAAAGTAATGTTTACTGAAAGTATTAATGTTTAATTGTTTGATCAATCTTATATACCTGTATCTATTAATCTAAACTGATCTGATGATGAAAATATGTAATATAACCATTGTTAAATTTAAACAATAAAAATATTAAATCATGAAAAAAAATGTTCTACACTGTATTTGATTTTTCAAAGATCTATTTACATGAAAGGAAAATACTAAAAGTTCCTAATGAAGAAAACATACACTCATTAAAATGAATTTGAAAAAACATAAAAAATACATAAGAGACTATAATATTTTATATTCTACCTTTCTGGCTCTTATACTGAGGGGGAAAAAATCACATACTTAAATAAATGAAAGTTATACTCATGTATTTATAAAAAGTTATCCCTATGAAATTTGGATTCTATAATTAGAATTTTCAAATAGATATGAAAATAAGCATGTAAGTGTTAAATTACATTAAATGAGATTTTTAAAGTTCTCTGGAAAAAAATGATATAGGAAAAGGAAATAATAAGAAATACATTACAATGAAGATAAAATAGCCAAAATATTTTAACCACAAATACCTCAGAACAATTAATAAACAAAAAGGTTTCCTAACGACCTGTCAAAACCCAGAGGCAAGGATAAGCATGGTACTAAATGCCTGTAATCACAGCATTCCACAGGCTGAGTCAAGAAGACTGTTAAGAGTTGAAGGCGAGGCTAGGATACAAAGTGAATTAAAGGCTAGTCAGCCTGAACAACATAGTGAACCCTATCTCAAAAAGATCAAAAAGGGCAAACAAACAAACTTAAACTCAGAAACATATGTACTCAATGTTTGTTAATGATAGTGAGCATAAGGTACAGGAACTTCTGCCCTTTAAATATGCCACTAACAGGTTCAGGGATTTTAAAATAAAAAATAAAAAAAATTTTTTCCCTTTCCTACCTTTGACTGATTCCAGGTAAGTAAATATCTCAATGCCTGCATGTTCTCACTAGTCACCTAGCAGCAAAGCAAAACTAATAAAGGTAGATGTTAAAACCATTTTATAGATTAAAAATATTAAGCTAAACAAGTAAATGACTTGTCACAAGCTACACAAGTAGTAAGCAACAAAATAAATCCAAGCTTTTTACATTCCAAAGCCTATGCTCCTAATCACTGTAACTCATTCCCTTTGCTCTGATGACTTCTTCACTTGGTATATTCTCTCTTTCTTCTTTCTTTTCTTTTCTTTTCCTTCTTCTTTTCTTCCTTCCATAAACAAAATACCACATACTGGGTAACTGATACATGAGAGAAATTTCTTTCTCAACTTTCCAAATGTGGAAGACCAGATGTACAGACTACTAGGTCTGGTACCTGGTAAGAATGGCTCTCTAATTCCAAGATGGTACACTCTCCATAAGGAATAGACATTATATCCTCACATGGTAGAAGGCAGATAGGCAAAAAGAAAATGAGATACCTACCTACAGACATTTTTATAAAGTGCTAATTTATTCACAAAGGTGAAAACTTGATGACAAAATTATTCCCTAAAGGCAGACCTCTTAATACCAACAGAGTAGAGATTAAATTTTGACACATGAATTTTGGCAGATTTTCAGGCCACACACCTCCTTCTGCCCTGTTAATTATTTACTTGTCTGTTTCCCATAATCCTTCTGTGAGCTACTTGGGGCCAGAGACTACTATGCTTCCAATTCTCTTCCAATTCTCTTTTATTCAGTACCTTTACTTGTGCTGTCATGGTAGTTCTGATGTCCTGAATCCATTCAAAATATTTATGTTCCATGAGGAGGGATTAATGAGAGAGTAGGGAGGTGGGGAAAAAGCCAGTTATATCACATACAGATACAAATGCCCCATGAGGAATGTGGTCAGAAGTTCTAACCAGAGCAACTAGGAAAGAAACAGCAAAAGGCATCCAAACAAGAGACAGAGAGGGGAGGGAGAGAAGGAGGGAGGGAGGGAGGGAGGGAGGGAGGGAGGGAGGGAGGGAGGGAGGGAGGGAGGGACAGAATGAGAATCAATCCTATCTGTTCACAGGTGATAAGATTTATATGCAGAAAACTACAGATTCTACACCCAAATGTTATAATGAACAAATTCAGCAATGTTTCAGGAATATAAAAATAAACATATAAAAATCAGTTGTTTATGTATACTAATAATGAACAGTTATGAAAAATTCAGAAAATACCATTAAAGAATAAAATGCTCATGGAACAATCAAGGAAACACAATCGTAATAAAATCTATATAACACTGTTCAAAAAAGACATAAACAAGTAAAGACACCTATGCTCTTGGTTGATGAGAATTCATATTGCTAAGGTTTCTATACACACTTCCTGAAGTAACCTACAGATTCAGTTCAATCCTATCAAAATCTCAGTGTTTCTTCACAAACAGAACAACCTATTTAAACAATTACATACAACCTCAAAGGATTCCAAATAATTTCTTTCTTATATATGCTGGGAATCAAACTCAGGACCTTGTGTTTGCCAGGCAGGCACTTGTACCACTGAGCTACATCCTCAGCCCCCAACAGCTAAATTTCATGAGGAAAAAAAAAAAAAAAAAGGCAAAGCTGTAAGACTCACACAGCTTGAGTCCAAAATCTACAATGCTTCAATAACTTAAAATGTGGCAGCAACATAAAGATACATTAATGGAATAAAATAAAAACAGAAGGTCAATTGATTTTGGATAAATGTGCCAAGATCATTTTAAAAAGTAGGTTTTTCAATAAGTGGTCCTACAGAAATTGGATACTGTCATTTAAAACTGGATTAACGATCTAAATTTAGGAGCTAAAACTACACAACCTGAAGAAAAGCATGGTATTAGACATGGCACTGATTTCTTGGATATGAACCAAAAGGACAGTCAAGTAAAAGAAAAAGTAGATTACATTTTATCAATTAAAAACATTTGTGCATCCAAAGCCACTATTATAGTGAAAAAGGCAATGCATAGAATGAAAAAATATTAGCAAACCATATATCTCACAAAAATTAAGCCCAGAATATAAAAAGAATTCCTACAACTTTTAAAGAAAAAAAAAAAAAAAAAAAAAAAAAAAAAAAAAAAAAAAAAAAAAAAAAAAAAAAAAAAAAAAAAAAAAAAAAAAAAAAAAAAAAAAAAAAAAAAAAAAAAAAAAAAAAAAAAAAAAAAAGAACCTCAACACAAACCTGAGGAAGGGATTTGTACTGACTTTCTCTAGAGAAGATATACAGATGAAAATATGTCCATTATTTAATCATTAGGGAAATCATTAGGGAAATGCGAGTTAAAAAACATATAGGATGCCATATTTAAATGATTAGGACCATTATTATCAAAATTCAGTGACAGAATAAATAATAATAAAATAACAAGAAAAGATGAGAATATGGAGAAAATGGAACTCTTTCTTGTCCATATCTGGTAAGAATGTAATATGATACAACTACTATGAAAAAGTGTGGCAGTATATGACCTCAAAATTAAACACAGAACTACCATATGACTCAGCAATTCTGCTTTTGAGTATATATCTAAATATTTCCAGTTTATAGCAGCATTATTCACAGAAGTAAAAACCCAAATATCAACATATGAATGGACAAAATTTGATACATACAGCCTTAAAAGGGAATGAAATTCTGAGATATACCACACCCACAGTGAGACTTGAAAACACTGCTAACAGAGGCAAGCTAGACACAGCCAAATGTTTTATGATTCTACTAAGATGAATTACTAGAACAGTCAAAACTCAGAGCAGAAAAGTAGAATAGTAGTTACTGGGTCTGGAGGTCAGGAGAGAGTGCAATGTTACTGATCAACAGGTATATGCACATTCAGTTTAGAATAATAAAGTTCTGGAAATGGATAATGGTGATGGTTGTGCAACATTATTAATGTAGTTTACACTCTTGAATTGTATGCTTCAACATGGTCAAAATGGTAGATTTGATATGTATTTTATCCTTTAAATAAGAAAAAAATGAATAAGCTTAATCCTCAGATATGCTTAGTATGCATAAAAGAATAGCAAAGTCTATCATAAACTGAAGTAACTCCTTGAGATGTCTACTGGTTCATCTCAGAGCCTGGTGGAAAGTGTCAACCATAACTAAGTTTATCCAACAGATTTCTCCCCTGAAAGTTTGAAATCCATACTGAGGTACTGTGCAATCTGAACTACAGTTATATGATGCCCTGCTGGTTTTGAGGATAATTATGTACACAAAAGGCAAGAAAGCTGGTATAGCGACACAGAAAATGTGGGAAGTAATCATGAAGGTAGAAACAAAGAAAAAGCTTCTTTTGACTCCTGACAGTTTCTCACTGTGTTCTTTTAAAGATTAATATACACTTCTAAGTCTTAGGGTCTATGAAACATTTTTACACCATTACAAGTATTTACTTTTCCCATTTAAATATTTTCCCCATTTACAACCCTGGCTTTCTGCTACCTGAAATAAAAAAGATTAGAGTATTTCAATCTCAACGAAAGAAAAAGATATCCAAATCTATTAAATCTATTCATAGTAATTAAAATTTTGACCTGGGACTATTCATTTTCTGCATAACAACAGACAAAATACACAGTCCTAATGAGTACATTAGAAACATGGTGTTCGTTGATTAAAAACCTAAATAATACATTTTGCCATTCATCTCAGAATGGTTTCTTGGGTAAAATTAAATTGGTTCAACAATGAATGAAATATATAAAAATAAGTATAAAAAATCATATAAAAACTGTTTACAGAAGTATAACGGGATTGTGAAAAATCTACACAGACCATAAATCTAAAATGCTTGACATTCTAGCTTTTACTTGTGTCACTAAGTCAGATGTACATTTTCTCTAGCTTGTAGTAAGATGAAAACAACTATGTTTGTGAATTTTATGTATCAACTTCACTGGGCCAACATCATTTTTGTTGTGTCTGTGAGTGTGTTCTGGATGAGATCAGCATTTCAATTAGCAGGCTCAGTAAAAATGATTGCCCTCCCCTCTAATGTGGATGGATCTCATTCAATCCATTGAAGGCCTGCAAAGAACTAAAGAAAGAATTCAGCCTAGTTGAGAAATCATTCTTTTGATTCTATCTAGAGAATTTATAGTATTCTTCTGGGTCTCCAAGAGCTTGCTGACCTCAGATTGTGGTATTTTTCAGATTCCATAAATATGTAAGTCAACTTCACATAATAAATCTCAGTACCATAGATTATTATTTGAATATTACTAATTCAAAATCTGGAACACTTCAAAACCTAGTTTCTCAAGTTTCACAACTAACCTCACATAACTGATCAATTAAACTGTAGACAAACTAGAAATATCATAAAAAATCACCTCTAAGCTATGTGTACAAACTGCATATGAAATACAAAAGAGCTTGGTGCTTAGGTGTGCAATGCATTCCTAGGTATCTCATTACATACTATTTGGCAAATATTCTGAAATCTGAAAACGCTTCTGGTCTATTATAAGTAATTCTATACATAACTGTAGGACAAAAAATCAAAATGGAGTAGCATTGTTCCAGACATTTTCAAAATGAAGGCAGGAGGCCATCATTAATCAGATCTCAAACACATGTAAAGACGTACTGTGAACTAGCTACAAACTACTTCATATGCAGATGAAAGCTGTTAACTTCTGTGACCTTCTGTACAAGGGACCTGACTGAGACCATCCCCAATCCCCTTCTTAGAAGACATCTTGACCTTTGCCAACAACAATCAACCTAATGAGTGATACAATTACCAATCATGTTGTAGTTTAAAATTATCAATACAACTGACATTTTGTACAGTCACAGAATAGATTTAAGGTTGTCTGAATCTATTTCCCTGCCACTGCAATCCTAATTAGCCCTAAAGTATAATTCTTAATTTTTAACTAGGTTAATTATGTCAGTCAACTTTAATCTATTGACATATTAATAACAAATTCTTTTTTACATATAAAAATGATTATATAAATAATAGGTATAGAAACCTGTCCTACTGGCTTCTTTTTCTCTAGAGAACCTGCACTAATGCAGAAACTAAAATATGACAGGGGTGAAGAGAATATAAAATCTTTAAAGTGAGTTCTCTTGAATATTGAAAAAAGATTTATTTTATATGTCTCAGTGAGGTTTAACACAAGCACTATTGCACCAATTAATCTCAATTGTCAACTTGACTAGATGAGGAAATTCCTGGAGAAGGGGCTGCCTCAGGGAGGTGCTCAATGTGCTGTCAGGAACTGGGGAACAGTTGGAGGCTGGTCACTAGAGCCGTGCCCTTAAAGAATGTAATTCAGGCTAGCACTCTTCATATGTATTCTACTTTCCTGCCACCAAAATGCTATGCTCTGCCATGCTTTCCACCATGATGCTCCTGCCATCAGCCAAATATACTATTTTGTCATTTATTTTATGTCAAGCATTTTGTCCCACTAGTGCAAAAGCTAACCAATATAACTATCTTTCATTTGAACTGTCTGCATTATTGCTCTCAGTTGAGTAGGTACACGTAATCATCTGTGTATATTACGGCACCAATAACTAAAAGAACAAATATATTAACATAAAGAAACTTGGTTGAGAAGTTGTGAGATCTGGCTTTTAGGTTTGACTTTGCCACATTAAGTACAGACTTCAAAGAAACTAATCACTCATCATCTTAGTAATCTATTTATAAAATGAAGATTTTTAAATGAACTCAAAGACCCAATTATGCTCTGAAATTCCATTATTCAAATGTAAATATTTTTGTTAGAAACAGACATTACTAAGATAAATAAAATAAGTATTACTAAATCAAACATTATGCATTTTTTTCAAAGAAAATGATATAATGCAATACTCATGTAAGTTCATTATTTTTTCCGTGTTAATAAAAACATAGCCGGGCGTGGTGGCGCGCGCCTGTAATCCCAGCACTTGGGAGGCTGAGGCAGGAGGACCGATGTGAGTTCGAAACCAGCCTGGGCTATAAAAGTGAGCTCAAGGCCAGCCTCAACTGCATAGCGAGACCCTGTCTCAAAAAGAAAAATAAATAAATAAATAAATAAAAATAAAGATAAAATAAAAACATAGTACTCCTCTACCCAGCTCTCCCTCTTTCAAAGGGATGTGTTTCAAAATAGGTATATAGCTATTGTGGAAAACAGAATAATTACTGGCACTAGAGGTTGAAAGTATACTGTAAACTTAAAAGAAAACAATGCTTCATCACTTCATGTGATTCAATAAATTGAAAAGGCTACACTAAAACAGACTGTGTGTTTATCTGAAAACACATAGAAACACACATATGTGCATGATTGGACACTTTAAAAAAAGGAAATCCAAAAGAAAAAAGAGACAACTGAAATCGGAAAAGTTATAAATTTTGGAGACATAAAATACTGTGAGAAGACAGAAAGGAAGTATAGTTGATGTCAACTATTAGGAAACAATAAAACATTCAATGTTTATTATTAAATAAAGCTAAAAATAGATTTAATGTTAGATAAACGAAAATATTCAAATGTTCATCTTTTGGCTCACTAAAATTCAGCAACTATACAACCTCCAAGACCTCATGTTTATTAAAGAGGATTCTTAAAAACAGTACAACTATATGAAAATTTAAAAGGATAAAAATCTAATATAAAAAGCAAAGACTAACTGAAAAGACAAAACTCAATGAAACAATGCTTTCATGATAACTGCAAAAAACAATTTATACATGAAGAAAATTAAACAACTATGTAACAGTTACTTTCCATTAGTTACCTTTATCAAGATTTATGAATCACAAAGGCCATCAATTCCTTAGAAGGAATCTAATAATGATTTATCTCTTGCAGACTGCATATACAATGTGTGCAAGTGAACCCCTTACACAGCCTCCAACAATCTGACATAAAAAGGAAAAAGAACATCCAAAAAGTCAAATATCACTCTTTCACAATACTTTAATCTTTGCATGCCTCTCTCTCTCTCTCTCTCTCTCTCTCTCTCTCTCTCTCTCTCTCTCTCTCTCTCTCTCTCGTCTTTTTTGAGACAGGGTCTCACTATGCAGTTCAGACTGGCCTTGAGCTCTCTTCTGTAGCAGAGGCTGGTCTCAAACTCTCACTGATCCTCTTCCCTCAGCCTCACAAGTATGGGGATTATAGGTGTGCGCCACCACAGCTGGCAGCGTGCCTTTTTCTGCATAGCAAAATTTCTTCATATTAAAGTTACTATTTCCAATCAAACTATAAACAATTATAATGAAGACAGCTACATGAATTTAAAATCAAGTATGGCTAATTGCTCCCTTCTTCAAAATGTCCTGTGTGAAAAATACTCTTCTACACTTGATTTCTCTACTACAGCTATTTTAATACATATTTTCTGATATTATATTTGGACAACTATGCTACTTTGAAAAGATTTAGAGGAGTTTTTAAGTTTTAATATTTTATATCTACCCAATATACACTTTGTTAGGGATTGCTAGTGTAAAACTTTTAAACAGCAGCAACTTGGTAGGTTTGCAGGGAACAGACTGTGTAAAGCACCTGAAATAACTTATTCAAAGATGCTGACCCAGGATGCTTCTAACTGCATCAAAGTTAACACATTCTAAAAAATAATTTGAAAGAAAAAATTTCAATACATCTTCTTTACACACAAAACAATTTACACTGACCTAATGGCCTGAAATAAAGTTTATATTTTCTTTTGTTTGTTCATTTGTTCATTCATATTTGATATTCCACAGCTAGGACTCACAGTGATCCTCCTGCTTTCAGCCTTTTCAGTACTGGGATTACAGGCATGCACCACCATGCCTAGTCTCGCTTGCCCAGGGCTGGACCCGCACAGCATGTGGTGGCGGGGATCGAACCCCAATCCCTGTGCTTGCCTAAGCAGGTGTTCAGTCTGCTGAGAGATCTCACTGGCCCTCTATATGTTTTTTAAGAAAATCAACATAGCACCATACTACAAAAAATTTTCAAAAAATACATATTTCAATATGTAGATCTCAGACATGACTACATCAGACATGATTAACCAAATGCTAATATCTACACATCACAGTGAATACAATTACAAATAGTCACAGAATATTTTGCTACATTGATGATTCAATCATAAATATCATTCCCACAGGCAACATGAATTTTTGAAATGATGAAAAATACTGGCAAAGTTCAATACAATGTAAAATATGAGGTTCCAGTGATATACCTAGTTATATTTCTAGAAAATTCAATGCATACTAAAACTTTGCAAAACACTGTGTTTTAAGCTCAGTAATTACTTAAAAAGATATTTCACTCATAATCACATCCTTGGGAGACTCACAGAGATCCTATAGGGCAAATTTTTTTGTTTACAAGGAGTGTCCTACATACCAGGACTATTAACTCTAACCTCCTCACTAAATAAGTCCATATAGCACCACTACAGAGTAAGCAATGTTGCTCCAGTACTGCCCCTACAGAGCTACAACTCAGGCTAAGAGTATCCCTAACTAAAATGAATAGATTACTCAGAAACCAAGAAGTCACAAACACAATGAAGTATTTGCCCAATCACAGCTGTTTCTATTTTTCTTTTTAGTGATTTGAAACAAGGTCTTGCTGTGTAATTAAGGTGGCCTTAAACACTATGCAGCCCAGGTTGGGCCTGAACTTACAGAAATTCTGTCTCTACTTCCAGAGTGCTGGGATTACAGGGGTGGGCCATCACATCCAGCAACAGCTAGTTTTAAATACTTACATTTTTTTTTTCCCTTAAGAGCCTTAATGGTTTGTATGAATTGAAAAAGATAAAGTATCTACGAACATTCTTTAAAAAAGACACATAAGCTTAGCTTTGCCTTCAATTCAAAAGAAATTCTTAAGCAACCAGAGCATCTTTTGCACAACAAGGTAAAACTTGAAGGAGAAAAACAATGCAGGCAAACACTGACACTTGTGGTCATTCTGATATTGCTAATTACAATCAGGCTAATTCTTGCTTTGTAAGTTTAAAGAAAACAAGCCGGGCGTGGTGGCGCAGGCCTGTAATCCCAGCACTCGGGAGGCTGAGGCAGGAGGATCGCTGTGAGTTCGAGACCAGCCTGGGCTACAAAAGTGAGCTCAA
>PVJA010055250.1:0-11248 GCA_004027025.1 Myocastor coypus | reverse complement strand
TCTTTGACTTAGCTTGGAAATGATATTTTCTGGCCATCATTGATATTCTAATAACTTTCCATACAATGTGATATAAGCAGTAACACAATTTTGACACAGATATTTGGAAATTCAAGGAAATACAAAACTGTAGCCTTTCAAGAATATGGTATTTGGCCCAGTGTCTTATTTTCAAGTACTACTCTTAAGAGAATGACAGTAACTTAGTTTAGTTCTGTAGGTTTCAGTTACCTGAATGTCTGATTGTTTTCTCAAATTTGGGAAGTTTTCTGCTATTACTTCTGCCCATATTCTTTTTATATCATTTGTATTGACTCCTTCTTTTTCATTGATTCCCATTAATCTCACGTTGTTCATTTTTGCATCATCTTGCAGATGTTGAATTATTTTTTCCTGCATTCTGGTTGTTTTTAAAAGATCCTTTCTTACTCTTTCATTGGCTGCAACTGAGTCTTCAAGATCTGAAACTCTATCTTCATTTTCGTTCATTCGGCTCTGCCAACTTGTGATCGAGATTTTATTTTCTTGTATATCTCTTTGAAACTGTTTCATGCAATCTATGTCTTTCCTATATTGCTCCGTCAGGGAGTCCATCATTTTTCTATTCTCCTCCAATTTTTTATCGATGTCTTCTTTAATAGTATTGAAGTCTGTCATTATGGTTATCCTTTCTCTCTCTAATTCAGAGATTATTTTTGTTCTGTTCTCCTTTCTACTTTTGTGTATTTGTTCCCCTACTTAGGATGCTATTGATTTAGACATGTCTTTGTTAACTTTAGCTATTATTTCTGCACTGATGTCCTCTATATGTTTCTCCAGCCATTTTTCCACTTCATGTATTTCTTTTTTTACTTCAGATGTTATCTCTGATCTCAGTTGCTCTATAAGTTTCTGCACTTGTGTGTTTGCCTCAGATGCTACCAATTCAGAGGTTTCATCTGTATGATTCCCATTTTCTTCCATGGTAATGTCTTCTGTATTTGGTTTGGGTGGGCATGGGCCCTGAGATTTCCTCCTACTCCTTGTTGTTATCATTTTGTATGGAAGCGACCTCTGCACTTTGGTGGCATTATGCTGTGTCTATGGTTTGGAGACTCCAAGCTGGTTCCTCTACAGAGGTTCTTGACTCTTTGTTGGAGCTCGGGCTGCTAGCTGCTGTGAGGCCCTGCAGCTGTGGTCTGTAGGTGGAGGTGGAGCTTTGGAATTGAGTAGTCCTGGTAGGCTCCTCGACCAGATCAGCTGCAAGACGAGAAGTTTGATGGGTTCGGTACTGGAGCTTGGACTGGAGGGGTTAAAAAAAAAGGGGAGGTGGGGAAGGGAAGCGGGGAAGGGGAAGGGGAAGGCGGGCCAAGGATCTTGATCCAGCTGGCGCGCGGGCTTCGCTAGCAGTGTTTCGGGTCGGGGCTGGAACAGGAAGTTAGTCGCAGGAACGCAGAGGCGGGGCAGAAGGGCGGAAGCAGCTTACCCTTGGCGGGCACACGGGCTTCGGGCTTCGCTAGCAGCGGTTCGGGTCGGGGCTGGAGCCCATCATGCTCTTTAGAATTTTCCTCCTTTGTTCCTCAGGCTGGAATCAAAATTTGGTGAATGTCATCCTGGCACACATTTGTTAGCAGAAGAGAATGCAACGGCTGTCAACTGGAGTGGCCTGGGAACCACTTGCGAGGTTAGTGAAGCCCACATTTTTGTCGTCTTGAGTGGACCGTGCGGTCCTAAATTTAGGCTTCTAGCAAGTCCCTCATCCTTTCTGCTCTGGCATTGTTGCTCTGCTCGGCTGGTTGGCCTCCCTGAACCAAGGACCTTACTTGCCCCCCTTGCCTGTAGTGGAGCCAGCTGACCACGGACTAAACCTGTCAAAGCCATGAGCCAGGTAAGCTTCCCCTTTAAACTGTGGATGTTGGGCAGGGGTTTCACAGCGGTGGGAAAGCTGCTCCGACAGAAGATGCGCAGACCCTTAAAGGGGCATAGTGGAAGGCAGGGTCTCTCATTCCGTATGAGCTCCAGATTAGTCTGAAGCTAGTTTCTTCACTATATATAAGGAAGAAGAAAATTTTATAAGTGCTGTTATTGTTACAGAAGCTGGTTTCTAGAAGCTAAATGTATTACTACTAGAATCTCTAATCTAGCCTCTGGTTGCTGCTCTAATCTTAGCATTTGAGATTAAATGGAAGTACATGGATTTATTAAATTCATGGTATATGCCACTCCATGGAAGTACAGTTTCATATGTGATCTATCCGTCACATTTCTGGCTATTACTGTGTATAATTCGTAGAAACAAAGAGTGAGATCCTAAAGAGATGTAATGACTGATCTTAGGTTCACGGCAGAATATATTTACCTTTTCACGATTCAGTTTTCTTGATCTGCCACAGAAAATAACACTATGCTACCTTATAAGATTATGGCATAAATTAAAAATACATAGAACACTTTCAGGCCATGAGGCATCATTAAATTCTCAGCTGTGTCTGACAATAAACCATTTTAGGAGAAAATATAGAAACTTAAACAACTTAAGAAACTAAATGAAACCTTCAGTTTGTAGTATTTCTAATTTGTCCCACCTTTAAGGACTTCATAAAACATATTCTTTAAGAGAAAGGGAAACAGTCATTTCAGTCAGTCTCCCTACCAGGCACTTGTCTTTCTTATTTCATAGACTTCACAGGTCAGCAGGGCAAACATTGCAAACTCCAAATGATGTAAAATGATTCCTCTACAATTATGTGATTTTTCTAAGTGCTATAGGGTAAATTTGGTTCTTAAAACAAGGTCATACATGTATGATTCATAATACATTCATACACATTTTAGTATGATATTCATATATTACTAAAACACAACTTTTTAGATCTTTTTCCTACTGTTTTACTTTATAAGACAGATGGTATCCAAATTATCATTGTTAAGTTTCCTACAGTCTTAAAAGTGTTTTAAGCTTCAAATTGTAGTCTGCAAATGCTCCTGTGACTCCATGTACAGTCCTAATCCCAAATTCTTTCACAATATTTAAATATCTTACATCATTTTCCAATGTTAAATTTATTCCATCCTTGTTTCTTATTGGTGCATGTATAATAAATCTTTCATTTTGTCTATAGGACATGTCACATAATAATATGCACACATCTTTAATTTTACGTTATTTTTCTAACCCCATTATAAAACATGTATTAAAACAGACCAGCTTTTTGGTTTTGAGCATCATTATATTATCATTTCTCGAGAGCAGATTGAGGAATTTGTTGTGGTCCTCCTATTTATTCTATGGCAGAAGAGGAAAGAGACGCCAAGTCCTGCACTCCCTCAGTGATTCTGGATGCTTTTCCTGTGGAAGGAAGGCCAAGGAGCAACCTAAATTTCAACATCAGTATGACCTTGTACTCCCTCTGCAGTTTCCCCAGCTAGTGCCTGTTTCTTTGTAATTGGAGTGAGGTCTAGCTGTCACTGTACCACAGCCATGATCCATGGAGAATTGCTGTTCAAATTGGAAAGGAGTTTCCTCTCATTAAGAGTAAAAGAAACCAAGTGTCAATAGCACGGCTGTTAGGTGGGAAGACGTAGCCTAAGCTCTACAGATCCCAGGGGGCATTCTCCAATTCCAGAGGGATTTGCAGACAGAACAGGAACAGCATTCTTCCTTTTCTCTATTAATATTCAATTCCAACCCATGCAAGTCTCTTAAAGATTCAGCTTGTAAGACAGAGGTCTGTGAATAAGTAGAAAACTGCACTAAAGCATGAAAAAAGATTTGAGTTAAAAAAAAATAGCATGGACAATAAGTTAACAATCGTCATGTGAAATAACTCAACAGTTTTTATATTTCCTGTGTTTTAATGTAAATATTATTCTGTATAAGTACAGCTATTAGTTGAAAACCTCATTTTGTTAATGTTATACTATATTACTACACTTAACCATGACCTTAGTTCATGTAACAGGAAGATATTATGCTATCTTATAAACTTATAGCATAGATTACATATGAAAGGCCAGCAAGATAGCTTAGTAGACTAAGCACTTGCTTATACAAACACAGAGGTCAGGGTTCAGTCCCCTGGCACCACATGTGGTACTGGCCCTGTCGCCTAGGTATGTTGAGCTGGTGATAGAATCTGAGTGTGATAGTGTACACCTGTATTCCCAGCATTGGGGAGGCTAAAAACAGGAGGATCACTATGAGTCCAAGATGCATAGTCAGACCATGCACATACACACACACACACACACACGCACACACACACACACAGCTAGATTACACATGGGATATGAATGTGGTGAACTCACATAATGAGTGTGGCAATTATTTTTTTTTAAATCATGCACTTTAAAAGCAAATTTCTGGGTTCAAATATCTGCGGTTCTTGCCTGCATCTCACTTGTCCATGTTAATCTGTGACCCCTCATTGATAAAGTTTACTCATTAGCAAAGTCAGCAATATTTACCTTTCAAGTTTATGACAAGTTTTTAAGATATATAATTCATGTAAAACACATAAAATAGTGCCTGGCATATATGAACCGCTTGGGTGTTGTTATTATCATTGTCTGGATTTTACAAATGTGGTCTGGGGTGGAGCAGCACCTTCTCATTATCAGACAATTGCATCACTTATGTAGGGACATGGAAAAAATAATTGTACAGTATTATTTTAAATTTCTATAATTTTTCTCTAGAGACTCCGAAAGCAGTGCATACCTATATGTTCTCACTGGAATGCTATTTCTTTCTTTTTTAATATTTAGAATTCATTTAATGATAGCTGGAAACTGCACAATTTTGAAACTTAGGTTATACATTCTTTAGACAAAGCTGAATATTAGTTGTAATTATTCGGACCTGGTTCATTACTAACATTTATAAAACCAGGCCTTGGGAAAGATCTAGGTCTGGGGACACATGTATCATCATACTATAGCGAATGTTTAGCCTGCCCTGATTATGACACAATCAGAACAGTGAAAATATTCGCAGGCTATTTCTTTATCTATCAAATCCAAAGTAATATTCTCTTTTATCTTTGAGTAATTTTTCATCTCAAAGCTTTATATACTTTCATATGTCCACTGCACTCATAATAGAATGCTAAATACATCTTTGCCTATGGTCTTTACAAAAGTAAACAAAAATATAAATATTACACAATGAAATAGTAGAATAACCATTACCAATCTGAAGAGAAAATGCACCCAAACTAGAACTATCACTGGTAAACATTGGCACAATTCAACTGTCCTTGCCAAAACACATGGCAATTTATTTGACAGCTAAATAGCTAAAAACTTTAGAAGCCACTCAAATAGTCTCTGAAGAAGAAAAGTTACTTCATAACATGAAGTTACAGGGAAAGTGAAGGAATGGATGAAGTCATTTTCTCTTCAAGTTATTTTAAAGCCATCCTATGTGATAGATAAGCATCATAGCCATAAATATTTATTTTAGGCATTCTGTTATAACTTCATCAATTTTCGGAGGGCAAGAGCATACCTTATGTGCCTAATGACTTCCAGTATTTGACAATTTGTGCTCCATCAATATTATTGAGACTTCAGCGGTGCACTTAGAGTTATCCAGAGTGATCAAATTACCACATTAGGCTGAAGTGGTAATCAATGAAGTAAAGTAGTGCTTTGATGTAGATTATATACTGTCATATGCATAGCATTATTTCTCTTTCCACAACTCTTTGGTTTTTTTTTTTAATTTTTTTAATTTTAACGAGAAAGAAATAGCAATGAGACAGTTTCAACAGGTTAGTAGTACAGTTATGATAATTAGTACATAGCACATTTTTGTCTTCTTAGTAGTTGTACAGAGTACAAGATGCAGATATGATATCTTTTCTAAACACTATTAGTACAAGTCTTTCTTCTTCTTGAACTAAGAGAAAGTAGATCTATGGCTAGTCCGAGAGTCCATAATAGTAGGGGGTTATCAACAGAACTGGCAATATCAGAAGCTGTTGACTTGAGCCTTTTACAGCTCAGCATATTAATATGGCTTTACTCTTTGTATCTAGTGGGGGCCTAAGAGAACCTTCACAACTCTTTGGACCAGTAGTATGCATTCAGGAACTCCCATTTACTTCATAATTCTATGCACAGGCTGAGGGTAGACAGTTGCCATCGTTGTCATTAACTTAATATTATATATTTCATGTACTATATCCTTAGCTATTAATTCTACTCCTTAATTACACAGGCCTCAAGAAAAATTAAACTGATGGATAATTGTATGCTAACTGTCTTTCATATGGGTAGAGGCGCCTTGCCATTGGCTACATTTAATTGTACATCATGGATCAGACGGGAACTCTGTAGAGAAGGGCTCATCAGTAAAAGCTTGAGGGTCCAGAGTTGGGCGATTACATTACTGAGAAATTTCATGTAATAATTGTGCATAAAATGTGAGCCTAACTTTTAAAATTAGAAAATTTCACATAAAATAGAGACATTCTGCTTCTATAGAAAATCAGCTAGAGGCCAGGCAGATTCCTCAGCAGATTAAAGTACCTGCTTAGGCAGATGCAGAGACCAGGGTTAGATCCCCAGCTGTCGTGCTGGTCCTGCCTCCAGGGTGTGCTGAGATTTTGATTGTGGTAGTTGATACATTGTGTCAACTTGAGGAAGCTTGACTGGATAGGCTGGGCCCAGGCTGTGGGGGGCCCATCCTGCAGGATGCAGAGGGCCTACCCTGGGATGTGATTGGTTCCACTCTAGGGCCAGATCAGCCCAGCCCAGTGCAACCCAGCCCAGTAGAGTTGAGCCCAGCCTGGCCCTGCCCTGGCTGCTTCCTGCCTGGCTCAGCCTGCCCTGTTTTCTTGGAGAAGTACTGGCCTTTGGAGGAGCTTGATCTTTGCAGCCACCTCACATTGGAGGAGCTCTGCCCCAGCACAGAATCTGAGTATAAACTGAAACTTCCACAAACTGTGAACTAAATAAACTTTTCCTTCCATCATTTGGAGTGTTGGTTATTTGTCCCAGGAATGAATAAAAAGTAACTAAGACGCTGATTCAGACTGGGCGTGGTGGTCAGCACCTATAATCCTACTGTTTGAGAGGCTGAAAGACAGGAGGATTTATGGGAGTCTAGTCTACATAGTGAGACCCTGTAGATCCTGTAATAATTACATTTTAAAAAGCAAGAGAAAACTAGATCTGGTATCTCTGGACATGTATCTTACATCAACGTACGTTTTGTAAGCTTAGGTGCAGCTGAACATTATAGACTGCAGACTGATGCTTTCAGAGATAAAGAATTTATTGAAGCCCCAAAATTTCATGTCGTACATGCATAAGCACTTGCATGCATCCTGATTCACACATAGATCCCTTTTCCCTGTCCATTTTGCAATCTTTTCCAGCAACATTGATGTAAAGTGCAACAACTACCATCCAAGTTTTGCTTGCTCTTCTTGATCTTACAGCATTTACATTATAAGAAGATGGGTGAAAAGTGATGAGCACACTAATTTTTCCATACCAAGCTCAAATGCAATCATCACTAACATCATGTAGAATTTATTCTTACTGATTCCCGCTTTGGCTAAAGAAGCTTTCTTGAACTTAGTAATCTGGAAATTTTGAGTGTATGCTCAGAGTTATCTTATGAGGTGTCTTTGTTATATTGCTATGTGACTGTATGATCACAGACACGGTGACCTAAAATGAGTTACGTGCCATCACATTCTGTGGGTCAAGACCTAGACACAAAGTGGTTGGATCATTAGGGTCTTAAAGCATTCAACACAGATGTTGGCAGAAGCTAGATTCTCATCACAGAAAAAATTAGAGAAATGTTTGCTTTTGGGTCACGCAGCTGTTGGTAGCACTCTCTGTTCCTTGTGGGATACTGGGTCAAGGCTCCCTCCTTCCTACTGACCCTCTGGGACAACCCTCAGTGGTCCCTCTACCAAGGGGTGATCTCAGCCTGAAGCCTCTTTACTCCTAAGCAGTGAGGAAGAGAGTTTGTCCTTGCAGGTTGACTGTTACAAACTTTTATAATATGATATATGCCTGGCCTATATCCTATGACTTTTGCTATGTTGTATGATTTATAAGACTGGCATTATCCACAATGTACCTAAAAGGAGTTACATAAGGAATTCCTAGAAAGCAAAAATTATATGAACTGCCTTAAAATCTAGTTAACATATAAGCTGAAAATACTTAGCGTTCTGCAAAAAAAACTTGGTATTTATAGTCACAGGAAAGTACCTGCTGACTTGTTTAAAGGGCGTCATGTGTAATGATTAGCATAACTTGTAGTATTGGTATGGAACCAGGGAAAAGTTCTAACTGAAATTTGTAGAAGATCTAAGTTTTAGCACAGTCAGGCTGTGATTTCTTTCTCTAAATTCTTTTCAGGCTCAAACTTCTGTGCTTCTTTATGAGAATTAAATAAAGTGGGGGGGAAGCATTTACCATGGGAAGAGGCTAGAGTGTCTGGTTGGTGCACTAGTCCATTTGCACTTCTATGACAAAATCATCGGACTCAGTAAGTTGTAAGGCAGTCATTTATTTCTTACATTTATGAAAATTGGAAAGGCCAAGATCAAGACACTTGTAGACTTGCTGTCTAGAGAGAGCTCTCTGCCTCCTAGCTGGTACATTGGTGGGTTACCTGCCAAAAAGAATGCTATGTTTCTATGGTGGTAGGAAGTCAGTGCCAGGGCAAGGAGGATTTCTTTCTTTCTAGGGTAGCTAACAACACTCATAAAAGCCTCCATCTCATGACTGCCTCTTTTTCTAAAAACCATACTTCCTGAAATTGTCACATTAAGCTACAGATTCCAGCATGATTTTTAGCAAGGATACAAATATTCAAATCACAATAAAAAAGTATTCTGCATTAATAGTTTCAGTTTTATTGCACGTAGTTAATAAATGTGCCTCAGAAAATATCATGCCTGCAGAATCTAAATAATTGCCAAATGTATGCGTTAGATATATGAAGCTCTGTGCTTCAGGCTGTGCATAGTTTGGGACATTCAGGAATAGCACAAGACACTTACGCTTGACCTCATGGAATTTATGATCAATGACAGAAAAATGGGGCTCACAAATAACATTAAAACAGAGTAAAGTGTAAGAGAAAAATCAAAGTAAATATCACAGTTTAATACATACACGTTTGTCTGTTATATTCTCTTCCTTTCTGAATTGAAACATCGAAGAACATATATAAATAATAGTCTCAGTCTATAAATATTCTCCTGTACTGTTAATGATTTAAACATGGAATCATTGGAATATGCATAGAAATGTTATGAAAAGTACAAAATTTAAGACAAAATTCGGTTGGACTTTCATAAACAGTACCAGAATGAGATAAAAGCTAGGTCTTTCATAGTCATGTAACTCATGGATGTAGCATACAACTTTTGAGATACACTCAAAGATAGTAGGTTTATTCCTCTTTAACACTAGTTGTATGTTTATGAATTTTGATTCCAGCTAATGATTCAGTGAATGACAAACCAGCAACATCCACATTTATCAGCAGTAGTAGAAAAATACATGGCCGAATTAGTTAAAAAATAAGCAAAATGTAAGCATCCAAAAAAACTTCCCTTCCACCAGCTCTTCTTATTGTATGTTTTATTTTGTTCATTTTCTGCTGTTCCCCACGCACCTAGTCCTGGGCTCAGAACATACCTGTTGCTCAATGAATGTTGATTAAAGGAAAATGCTAAAACTTTTTGAGTTCTTTTATTTCATGGTGAGCAGTGAAGCTCCAATGCAGGAAAGACAGACATAGATAAAATGAAATGTAAAGGTGGATTCCTGTGACTTTATCTGTCCAGTGATTTTGAGTTTCTGTTTGTATTGAAAGGTGTAGGAAACACGACTTGCTCATGCATAAAAGGTGCTAGAGCCTGTGCTTCTGTGCCTATAATTAAATGTGGCACTTATCTAAATGAGCACACGCCACTCTCAGTGGAGAGGCTCTTAACACAGCTGAAATAGCCCTGTGATTGCAAAGAACACCCTGAAAAATCCTGCTGCGCCCAGGATACAATTAGTTTCTGCTACAACGTGGCCTTTTTTTAAAGTCTGTATTTATCTTCATGATGCAGAAAGTGGCAGGTGGCTCCATTTCACAGAATATGATTCCCAATCGCGATGTCACTTGGAGAGGGATCAGCTGTCACAAAGAAGTTAGTTCTCCTGGAAAACGAAGAAGGCCAAGTGGATGACAGAGGTTGCCCCTGGCATCTCTTTAGGACAATTCTAATCCTAGCCACTGACCTTTGCCCCAGAACTCTGTTGGTGCCTCATGTGTGACCAATGGAGCCCTTGAATATACTTTGAACTAATAACACCTGGAGCCTATAACTGTAACTTCATTTCAAAGCACAATGTTTTCAGCTGTAGTGAAGTTAAAATGAGATCATAGTGAATTGGGACAGGTACTAAATCTAATGGCTGGTGTCCTCCTCAGGGGAGAGAGAGCTGTGAAATAGAGGATACAGAGAAGATCTGAGCATATCATGACTGAGGGGGACACTGGATTCATATAACTGCCAGCCAAGGAGTGTGAAGGATTACTTACAACCACTCAGAGCCAGGAGAACACAAAGTTTTCTTCCACAAAGTCTACAGAAAGAACATATCCCTGAGATAACTAGATTTCAGACATCTGCACTCCAGTACTTTGGTGGAATATATTTTCCTCATTTTAATTGACCTGTATTGCATTAATTTGTTATAGTCACCCTAGTGAACTAGTATGATGCCCCGGTTGAGTAAATCTTTCTCATGATCACGGAGGCTGTTTCTCTGACTAAACTCCCATGTCTGAAATCCTCAACAGTATTTTCTCATAAGGAAAGTGAGTTCTGACCATGGGAAGAAGTATTCAAATCTTGAATTCAGAAGAAATAACTCTCACCCATTAAACAGTTTTACATCAGGGACTGGGGAGATAGCGCAGGGGCACAAGTACCTGCCTGGAAAGTACAAGGTCCTGAGTTTGATGCCCAGTTCCAAAAAAACAAAACAAAACAAAACAAAAACAAAAACAAAAACAAAACAACAACAACAAGAAAACCCAAAATCCAAAAAAACAAAACAAAACAAAACAAAAAACTGACTTTTACATGATCCAGGCATTGTGGTACACATCTAACAACTCCAACCCCAGGAGGCTGAGACAGGAGGGCCAGAGATTTGAGCCCAGCCTGGACAAATTTGAGACTGTCTCAGAAAAGTAAAAAAAAAAAAAAAAAAAAAAAAAAAAAAAAAA
>PVJA010055249.1:0-11220 GCA_004027025.1 Myocastor coypus | reverse complement strand
GGAGGGAGAGAGTGAGAGAGAGAGAGAGAGAGAGAGAGAGAGAGAGAGAGAGAGAGAGAGAGAGAGAGAGAACTATATATGGAACCTGTGGCATGAACTGCACCCCAAGCCAGCTAATGTAAGACAGAGACTTAGCTACCATGAACAGTCTGTTATACCAGTTAGTGCGGTTCCATCAATACATTTCTTTTGTCGTACAAGATATGCTAAGTATAAGTTAGTCTTTCCAAATACCTCTGAGGACCTAGGTAGGCATGGTGCTTCATGACCATAATCCTAGCACTGTGGGAGGTCAAAGCAGGAGGATCGTCAGTTTAAGCTCAGCATGGGCAGTGTGGCAGCTTAGGGACACCCTGTCTCGAAATTTCAAAGAAGGGCTGGGGATGTAGCTCAATGCAGAGGCCACAGATTGAATCTCCAGTACCACTGCCACCTCCCCAAAGAAAAAAATGATGTCCACCTTTCCATGCAGGTGTCTCTGAGCTGCTTTTTCCTCCAAGCAGGCTTACTTTTCTGTAGAGTTCTTCACCCACTGCTGTGGTCTGTGTCTAGTCATAGGGCAAAAGCCTCATGTAGTCCTGGGGCGGACTTCTAGAGGCTGTGATTAATTCATGATCTAGTGCTGGAATTATGGAGGTGAGAGAGTTACCCCCGCCCCAGGTGGATGGCCTGGGTGCAGCTTAGGGAGGGAGAGGCCTACTCTACACCTCTGCTGCTGTTGCTGTTGCCGTCGAGGCTCCTCCCTTGACTCTTTTCTGTCTTGCATCGCCATGACCCAATGCCTTCTGCATGTGCTGCTCCGCCACGGAGCCAGCTGAGTATGAACTGAAACCTCCACTGAAAAGGAGCTAAATAGACCTTGTCTCCCTTAATTTTGGGTGTCAGTGTATTCTGTCCCAGCAACAAGAGAAAAGTAACTGAGACCCTCATGGTCACCCTTTTCTAAATATTCCTCTCGTGTTGCACCAAGTTCACGGGAACCAATCCAAGATGGCAACCTCTGAAACCATGAGCTAGGATCAACCCTTGTCCCTTTATCTTCCTGCTGTCACAGGTGTTCTGTGCCAGTGACTAAAACCTTATTATCACAAGAGATTTCTCCAATTCCCGTATCTCCACACATGCCCAGCTTTCCTCCTGTCAATGTGTCATACCCGAGTATTGTATTTGTCACACTCAGTGACCCAATTGTGACCTGAAGTCCACAGTGTACATCTAGGCTCACTCTCGGTGTTGAATATGCCTAAGGATTTGAACAATGTATGGCGCATGTACCCATCATTTAATACCCTGTGAAAGACGTCCACATGCATCAAGAACTCCTCTTTACTCCACTCATTCACCCCTTCCATCTCTTACTTCTGGGAAACTGATCTTTTTACTGTCTCTGTGCTTTTGCCTTTTCAGAATATGACGGGGTTGGAATTAGACCTTAAGTAGCCTTCCAGGTTGGCTGTTTTTACTGAGTCGTATGCATCTAAGTTTCTTCCTCAGCCTTCCCTGCTGTCACGGCCCATTTCTTCTCAGCGCAGAGTAGGACCCCACTGTTCAGTGTTTACACTTTAGTTATCCATTCCTGCCGAAGAACATGGCAGCTACTGCCAAGCCTGGGCAATGGTAAATAAAGCTACTATAAGCAAGCCTCCATAGATTTTCGTCTGAAACTAAATTTTAAACAAACCAAGGTAAGTATCATGGAACCCGGCTGCTAGAGCAAATGGTAGGTGCATGTTTCATTTAGTAAGAAACTGCTAAATTGTCTTCCAAAGTGACCATGTGAGTTTGCATTTTGAATGGAAACAGTGATGATATCATTAGATAACAAAAGTATTCACTAACATTTAATATTCATTTGTAGGAAATGCAGCAGACAAAAAATTTAAGGAATCTCCTTAACTACAATGATTTTTACCTATCAATAACTTACCATTTGTAATCCACATTACGTGAAATAGCAAGAGACTGATAGCTTTCTCTAAAGATCATAGTGAAAATCCTGTCTAGTGCAATAAGGCAAGAAAAGTAATAAGAGACATAGAAATTGAAAAAGATGAAATATCATCAGCTCTGCATGTATTTGCACACACATGACATTTTTGTGTAGGCAGAAAATTCCAACAAAGCTAGAGAACATCTCTTATGTTATAGTTTGTGCATAGGTATCCTCCCTAAAGCCTCATGCCCACATGGGGCGGCGGCTTCTGAAATTTGTAATTGATTATTGTCGAAATGGATAGGGCACCTCCCCTGGGCAGGTGATTTGCATTTCAATGTAAGGAAGGAAGAGAAGTTAGCTGCTTGAGCTGCTGCTACCCCTCCCTTCACTCTTGTTCTTAGCTGCCACCATGAAAGGTTGCCCTCTGCCATGTACCTCGCTGCCTTGGAGCCAGCTGAATATGGGCTGAAACCTCCAGTAACCATGAGCCAAATAAACCTTTCCTTCCCTCATTTTGAGTGTCAGGTTTTTGTCCCAGCAACGAGAGAAGAGTAACTAAGACATCATAGAACTGAGTTATCAACTGCATTTATAAACGAACGAAAGTCACTCTGCCCAGATCCCTCATCAGTCCTCAGTGGTGACGTGTCCTGGATTTGGCTGTGCCAAGAGCAGTTTTCTGCTGGCTCCCTGCGAGGGCCGCACTGTCTCTACACAGCCTCATCTGCCTCTGAGGTCTTCTCTGGTAAAGCCTTCACGTCTTTTGTGGAACTAAAATCAGTGTGTTATCTCCCTAGCGTGAGAACCCAAAAGAAGAAAGAAAACCTGAAAAGTATTATAGATACAGTTAAATGGAGAGAAATGGAACTTAAGGATCAAACAACGAAGAGAGGAAGGAGGAAAGATAGGGAAAAAGGGAGGGGGAACACGCAAGCGTATATACAAGAAGGTTGAAGGCATTGTACTAAGAATTTCCATCAGCTTTTGGAAAATAGCAGTGAATGTGTAGGATCCTAACATTGGCTAACTCCGTATGCTGGTATCTGCTAACTACGCAGCTGCACTGAGGACAGCAATGTGTAATACAAAAACCATGCTTAAAATACCTGTCATCTTGGTCGTCTAAATGTGTACTGTTTCTAATGCTGTATCCATTATTACTATGCTCTCTTTAAAATAAATGTTTTAGAAAAAGGTAATTAAAAAGAGAGATAAGAACAAAAATTTAAGATTTCTTAATAGCATGCAGTTATATTCAACCATATGTCCGATCTTGATGTCTCAGTTGCTCTGCTTTCATTGCTGGGACAAATACCTGACACTCAAAATGAAGGGAAGAAAAGGTTTGTTTAGCTCACAGGTACTGGAGGTTTCAGTCCATACTCAGCTGGCTCCAAGGCAGAGATGCACAGGGCAGAGAGCAGCAGTTCACGGTGGTGAAACAGCAACAGTGACAACTGAGAGAGAATCTCTCTCTCTGTCTCACTTGTATTACATTCGGGCTATCAGCTCCAGGCTGGGTGTAGCACTCACACCCATAATCCCAGCAGTACTAAAACCTATAATCCTAGTGGATCTCCCGTAATCCCAGTGGATTATGAGTTAATCTCAAATTCTAAAAGTTCCCGTCCCATGACTGCATGAGGCATTGGGGAGATAACTAGACACAAACCATAACACTTGCACAACTATGTCTGTTAATCTGAGCAACAGATTTGACAGTAAAAAAGGTAATATATCAATCATTGTTAGTCCGCTATTCTTTTTTTTTTTTTTTTTTTTGTCTTTTTGAGACAGGGTCTCGCTATGTAGTTTGGACTGGTCTTGAGCTCACTTTTGTAGCCCAGGCTGGTCTCAAAGTCACACCAGACCTCCTGCCTCAGCCTCCCGAGTGCTGGGATTACAGGCGTGTACCACCACACCCGGCTCCAAGTCTGCTATTCTTGTTTTAAAAATCTATAACATGTGTATTGTTGTATGTTACTCTGTTTCTGTGTTTGTTTTTGTTTTTCTTGTTTTTGCTTTTATTCTTCAAAATAAAAGAAAATTATAATTAAAAATATCAGTTTGGTTTTTTTTTTTACTATTATTTAGAGCCCTCTCTCTCTCTCTCTCTCTCTCTATATATATATATATATATACACACACACACACACACACACACACACACACACATATTCAATGGACATATTTATTTTTTAAAAAAAACTTTATTTATTTATTTATTTATGTTATGGCTGGCTCAGTCTGCCCTGGAGGTGGGGCTGGTGCAGCATGTGGTGCAGGGGATCAAATCATGGTCCCTATGGTTGCTTAAGCAGGTGTATTAGACTGCTAAACTATCTCACCAGCCTCTTTCTATATTTTAGCTAACAGTCCTTCCTTGGACATGTCTTTTACAGACACTTTCTCCTGAATTGATCATTTTATTGGCAGTGTCTTCCACCGAAGAGACCTTTTTTTTTTTTTTTTTTTTTGGCAGGACCAGGGTTTGAACTCACAACCTTGCACTTACCAGGCAGGGACTTGTGCCATGGAACTATCTCCCCAGCTCCAACAGAAAAGAACTTTTAAGTGAAGTCCAGCTTGCCAATTATTTCTGTTGGAGACTACACTTTCGTGGTTTCTTTTAGAGGCCTATTGCCAGACACAAGGTCATTTATATTTTCTCCTGTGTTATCTTCTAGACCTTTAACAGTTTTGTGTTACATATTTATGTCTGGGATTGATTTTAAATCTGTTTTTGTAAAAAGGTGTGAGGTCTTTGTATGTGGGGTGTCCACCGCTTACTTGCGGTGTGGATAGACAGCATTTGCAGAGGTAAGTGTCGAGGTCTGTGAAGGCTCGTGGTGGTCTCCTTCTGAGATGTGGAGGGCCGCTGCTTCACAGCATCAAGCAGTTCTTACACTTTTTCCACCCATGGTGCACTGCAACCGCCCGCGCAGCTCCAGAGCTTCCCTACTCGCCCATCTGATACCTTAGATTAAATTTCAGCCCTGGGCCAATCTGTCAGAGAAACAGGAAACGTCTCATGTGGTGACATATTTGCCAGTGGCTGAGGCTGGCAAGCAGGTGGGTATTAGTTTTCACTGAGGAGCCATTTCTCCCCTGGCGAGGCCGAATCACTGGCTGGGCTCAGCCACAACCCCTGCCTCATGAGGATGTGCTTTTGATATGAAGACTCTCTGGATGAGTGTGTTTAACCATTTTTGTAGGAGCTTTGAAAAAAACTTAAGCAAGAAAAGAAGTCAAACTTTGGTGGGGCTATTGGGGAAGGAATCTCAACTCTGTAGCGTTTTGTCAATGTTGAGTGGGAGGCAAGAGATGCTAATGCGGCCGTCAGCATCCTCAGCAGACAGCACATGGTGAGGGCTGAAGAGAGACCCAATTGCATTTCTGGTCTCCTGTGACAGATACAGAGTTGCCCTGTTCTGCTGAGCTATAGGGGAAGAAAACCCCCTCACCCTCTCCTTCAAGCTCTCCTGCCTTTGTTATTCTGCTGAAGGAAAAAATCAATGTCCAACATGGAGAACAATTCTAGCTGCCTCAGAGAACTGTGCTGCCTGAAGGAGCTAACCTTTTGCAGGCCCCAGAGAACTCTATTGGTGGCAGAGGCATGCAGGTTTTCCAGGCAGAGGGGCTTGATTTTGCACTGTGCGCTGTGTGAGGTACATCTTTTCCAAGTCTCCTCTCTGCCCTGTGTCTCCTTTCTGCTTGAATAGAATCTCTTCCCTGTGGAGCACCTTTGAACTCACTGCTGTGAGCCTAGGCTCTGAGCACAGGCTGGGAGCAGAGAACTGTGCTCCCTGGTGTGAAAGCCTACCTGCTATTGCGCCGGCCTTGGTCCACTTTGGTTGAGTGAGTCCAGGTTGTAGGCACCAGGACAGGCTGCTCAGAGACCCTCAGGGAGTTGTACATCTGACCTTGAGACTTCCTGATTTCGAACAGCAGCCAGAAAGCCGCTTGTATGGGCAAAGAGTGTGGCACTTCCCAGGAGTGACAGCCAGCCACAGCCACCAGCAAAGCCACAGGCTTCCTGCATAGCTACTCTCCTCTTGGCTATGTTGGCTACTGAATCCCCTTACATTTTCCAAATTAAAAAAAAAAAAAAAAAACAACAACAACAAAAAACAAAGAAACTACTTTGTGTTTTATGCATTGACTCACACCAATTCCACATCTACACATACATTTCAGGCTTAACTGGGAAAGGAAGCTTTACGGCTGCCTGCACAATTAGGGCTGTGATCATCTTGGAAGGGTTGCCAATGAGTATTTGTACATCGTTCCTCTTGGGCCTAAGATTCCTAATTATACTACTTAGTGCATAATTGCCACTTTTACACGTGGAATATATTCTGTCTAGACATAGCGCTGGTGCCTTGTAGGTTCTTTCTTCATTCTTTCTAGGAGGTCATACTCTCCACAGCTGTCATAAGACAGCAGTGGCAATAAATGAAAATAAAAGGACCATCCGTTTCCAATTTGAGGGAGACCTTTTCTGATTTTAGCCTTCTGTTTTTGTTTTTTTTTTTTTTTTCAGAGCGTGTTGGTCAGTACTATTGGGTGACAATGTAAGTCTGTAGTTGTGAGATCTGCCTGAAAGTTGGTTGCCCATTTTAAAAGTGCATTTGTGATGATTTATCTTGATTTTTATCTTGACTTGGTCAAGAATCACCTAGGAAATTAGGAAAGCATCCTCTGGATGTGCCTGTGACGGGCTTTGCAGATATGATTGATGTGTGGGACAGGAAGTGGAGGGGAGATACCTTCTGAATGTGGATGGCATGATCCCAAGGGTGCAGGCCTGCATGGATAGGAGGAGGCAGTGCACGGCATGGACTCCCCTCTCACGTCTGTCTCTGCTGTCGTAGCATGAGCGGCTGTCCTCACCACGCCCCTGCACCATGACGCTCTGGCTTGGAGCTGGCTGACCATGGACTGGAGCCTTTGATCCAAGAACCCTCCTACAGGTCTCCTTCCTCAGTTATTGTTTTTTTATAGTCATGGAAAGCTGGCTCACCTGGCATTTGTGGGTCGCAAAAGTTAATATTAACAGAAGCAACCACATAGGAGGCATGTCATTACAGAACAGCATATGCCGGGCTTTTTGGCTTTTGAAGGAATGAGTGTGTCCATTGGTAGATGAAGAAGCTGAGGTTCTGAGAGGGTAGATGTCCACACGCTCAGCTTGGACGTGGCAGAATCAAATTCAGAACCAGACTGATCTGAAGTGTGGAGTAGGACGTGAGCTTATTGATGAGGGAAACCTGCCAGGACTGGGGAGAGCTCTTGGGTCGTATCCCCTGCATGAAGCCTCCTTTGTCCTTAGCTAGCAATCCCTTCCCCGGCACTGTATGCGCAGTACGAGGAGGGCTTCGATCTATGAACAGGAGGAAGCCCCGGGCTGAGGTCAACCTCTGTGAATATGTGTAGATTTGTTAGCTTAGTGCCTGCTCTTTCTGAAAAATGCCTCTCTGCTCAGGGGCCTCCTGCACAAGTGCATCACAGGACACAGTCCTGTGGCCCTGGCCAGGCTGAATACCCAGGGTGGGGCCTGGAGCCAAGCAGGGCTGCTCTTTCTCCTTCCAAGGATTGGGGACTTGGAACCCAGACATCCCAGGCTTGGTGGGAGCTCCGAGTATACTGGGAAGATGGAACATCCTCAGGCACCAGGAGAGGTTGATCAGCTACTGAAAAGTAGAGACAAAGGTCAGGGGTGCATCCCCCAGGCAGTCTGCCTGTAGTCTCTGGTCTGTTCCCGAGGCTGCCCTGTGTGCTCGGCTGGGAGTGCAGTGAGCTCCTGTGTAAAAAGTGAAACAGCAGAAGCTCAGGTTTCTTCTTTGCTGAAGTGAATCAAGTGCGCCTATTGCTAGCAGGGCGAAGGGTCCTATCTGGACCCTTGTAAGGCCAGGATGTAGGTCAGAGGGTGGGGTCCCACAGAGGTAGGGATGAGAGTGTGAGGTCCTTGCAGGCTGTGGTACAGGGGAGGCCAGGGGAGGCAACCATGTGCTGTGGTTTCTGTGCAATCTGGAAACCAGGAGTGCCTTGTCCACCACCTTGGGCGCAGGGTGAATCTAGAATCCAGGACCTGGTCACCAGCATGACTGACCCAACTCAGGTTTGGCAGACTCCACTTTTGGATGTAAAACTTTGTCTTTGTACAGGAGTTGCTCCCGAGAAGGCCAGATGCAAGAGACCACGGTGCTTCCCTGGCTCTGTGAAGCCATCCCTGTCCTTAGCCCCTCCCACCCAGGGTACTTCGTGGCTCAGTCCCTTGCACCTGCAACCTTCCCCTGGCACCAACACTGGCCTTGCAGTTGGCTGACTAGAGCGCTGTGCACCTTCACCTTTGTGGACGATGATAGGGCCCTTTGGCTCCTTGGCCGCCACTTCTTGCTTCCTGCACGCATCTTTATATTTGGAAATCAGGAAAAATCCTGAACCCATGACTCTCTGGGAAACAAACCTTGGTGAAAGGATAGACTCTACAACCAAAATAAAGGAAACTCCAGGAGCTGGGTCAGGTGGAATTCTTATAAGACCTTACTCCATTCATTACACAACCTTCTTTAAAAAGATGTACTGCCTTTGCAAGCAGTAGCTGAGAAATGCTCTGCTTGATTGATGGGTAGAGAAAGGAGTCTCTCTCCAACAGATACAAGGTATTTTCTAAACAAGGATATTTAGATTTTGCCTTATTGCTTTTGTGGGAGCTATTTGATTTCTTTTTCTTGTTTAGAACTCATCGTGCAACCCAGGCTGGCCTCGAACTCACAGTGATCCCACCTGCCTCAGTCTGATGAGTGCTGGGATTTCAGGTGTACTTCACCATGCCTGATCTTTTTTTGTAAAAGCTCTGCAACACATGAGCAGAATTTTTCCCATCTGTGTGGTTCCTGGTCATCTTGATGATATGCGCTAGGCTGTGTTTATGAGAAATTGTGTTTGAGAAGTCATTGTATATGTTTTATAGTAGAATAAAAGAGAAATATGTACAGATATCCTCGTGCTTGATGGAATTCTCATGCATGATGATGGCTGAGAGCTTACGCAAGGCATTATGAGCAATTAATGACTGACTCATCTGGACGATTTATCCTCGGAGAGCAGATTACCTGGGGTTGATGAAAGGCATCATTGAAGTGCAAAACTTTCTTACTTTTTAGGGAAGGGATGATAAGATTTCACGCATCACGCAGCCCTGGTGAAATACTCATTCTGGCTACATGCCATTTGCATTGTGGTAGCAAAGAGGCTTTTGGGTTCTGGTCACATTAGTTTTGAAATAGATATAAGAGACTAGAAGTTCCTAGCTGTAAGTAGACGGGCTGCCCAGAACACGCACTGGGGACGTTTTAAGAATTGCAGTGCAGATTAAAGGTGGAGGGGCCTGGCGGGATGGCTCAGTGGTCTAAAGCGCCTGCTTGAGAAAGCTTGGGAGGTTTCTGGGACCGCGGTTCAATCCCCGGCACCACATGCTGCACCAGCCCTGCCCTCGGGGTGGGCTGAGCCAGCCATAAAAAAATGAGTGAATAAACAAACTAAGGTTCTGAAACAAGAAAAAAAAAAAAAAAAAAAAAGGTGGAGCTACACCTGTGGGTCTCTGGGGGTGACCTTGAGTCCCTGGGCCAAGCAGGAGCGGAGGAGGGGGTGGAGCCAGCCTTGTGTGACTGCAGGAGGCATGAGGGCCTCTCTTGACGGATGGGCTCTTAGAGGCTTAAAATGTTTGCCTTGAGTGACCTTAGGGAAAAACAGCATCCTCTCCAGCTTAATGCGAATTAAATTTTTCGATTACTCCAGAGGAAGGAAAGGCAGTGACTCCAAGCATGCTTATTTGTGGGAAGTGAAATGCAATTAAACACTCCAGCAGAAGGAGCCTTAGCCACTCACTGTGCCCAGAGTCAGGCTCGCTGCCACTCAGCCGCAGTGGAAATTTGATTTGAGGGTAACGAGATAGTTTACATGGAATGTCCTGGATCCATCTCAACATGGTTCTATCTGGAGAGAGTAACTCTACTAATTTGTATATCCTAGGAAAGAAATGAAGGACTTGAATTTTTGTCTGCCTTCAAGGACAGGGCTGCAGGTGTCCCGAGTAGTGGAGGGGGATTTGTGTTGTACTGTGTGTGCTCCTGACACAGGACACTTGGTGGTTTTGTGTGCATGGCGGTGCAGGTTTGCCTCCTGCTCAAGGTGTGCTGAGATGGACCAGGGAAACCCTGGATGGTCCATTTTTTTTTCTGTTTGTAAGAAGACAAAAGAAAGCATGTGCTTGTGTGTCTTCAGCATGTGGAACCTTGATTGCATGTCTGATTACACACTTTCACTCTGTATGAAAAATATCAAGATGCTTCAGGTGTATTTAAGGTCTGGAGCCCATGGAACCATCGTATCAGCATCTCTGGATATACCTCAGAGGATGCTAAATGCCCATGAGTTTGAGGCAATTTGTACTTAATTATTCTTCATTAGAGCAAGGGAATGTTGAATGTATGGAGAGGCTATGGTCTTTGTTTTCTGATGAGTCCTCGTAGCCATTTTTTGGAGCATATTTTATATATCATCATCATTATTATTATTACTATTATTATTATTTGTGGTTTTAGGGATGAAACCTAGGATCTCAAGCAGGCTGTCTGAACCCCAAGCCAAGTTTGGAGATGTAATAGAGCAGCAAAATAAGAAGTGGCGAGGGAGGACAGACAAAACAGAATAGCATCCTGTGACAGTTTTTTTTTTTTTTTTTTTTTTTTTTTTTAAGTGCTCTGGGATCTGGTAACAAAACAATGGCTTCTATTTCTAGCTAAGATCTGAGTAGGCAGGGGCAATATAATCAGGATGTAAGTCGGAATTTTCAGTCACCAAGAAAGATATGACACAAGGGAGGAGGGGTGCAAAGGAGCTGGGGGCTTACACATCACTAAAGCCAGTGCCAAACCATCTTTTGGCTCTGTATCTGCCTCCACAGCTTCTCAGGGACACACAGGGTGTGAGGACACGACCTCCATGTAGGTGACAAGACAAGGAAGGGATGGGAAGGGAAGGGAGACTTCCTGTATCGAGGGGCATGGGTGACAGTCCTTTATGCCATGTAGCTTCTGAATAACTTCATGAAATCTCTTATCTTGAAAGAATTTTGAACTAAGAATCAGAACCAAGAAAGATCTTTTCTGTACACTGCACTAAGAACTGCATTTTAGGTAGGAGGACTGAAGGTGATATTTGCAATTTCTTTTTTTTTTTTTTTTTTTTTTTTTTTTTTTTTTTTTTTTTTTTTTTTT
>PVJA010055248.1:0-11250 GCA_004027025.1 Myocastor coypus | reverse complement strand
CCCCTTCCTTCTTTTTTCTGTTGCTTCTTGAGCGCCCGCTGTGTACTTACACTGAACCAAGCATTTTTGGATGCTTTGTTATTTAATAATTAGAGCTATCTCGAGAGACTGGGGTTTTCCATTTAGAGTTGAAAAGGCTGCAAGATTAAATGATTTACCTGCACATCGTAGCAAGCTAATATTTTAATGTAGTTTCCCATTTCATGAATCGAAGTTTAGCAGGGCGTTGGGGCCCGGCGGGATGGCTCAGTGGTCTAAAGCGCCTGCTTGGGGAAGCTTGGGCGGCTTCAGGGACAGCGGTTCGATCCCCGGCACCACATGCTGCGCCAGCCCTGCCCTTGGAGTGGGCTGAGCTGGCCATAAAAATGAGTGAATAAACAAAGGCTCTGAAACAAGAAAATAAATAAATAAATAAATAAAATTTAAAAAAAAAAGAAGTTTAGCAGGGCGTGGTGACGCACGCTTGTAATGCCAGCACTTGGGAGGCTGAGGCAGGAGGATTGGTGCGAGTTCGAGACCAGCCTGGGCTACAAAAGTGAGCTCAAGGCCAGCCTCAATTGCATAGCGAGACCCTGTCTCAAAAAAGACAAAAAAAAAAAAAAATGTCATGAATCAAAGTTTTATAGAGTCACCACTTTAGTGTTTCATAAGCAAATACATGGATATTCCCAGTGAATGAGGTGGCCAAAGACAAAATGTAGATTGAGTTCGTATTACCTTAAAATGAATTTGATAAAAACATTGTCACTTTTCAGAGGAGTTTTAGTTTGAGAATTATATACGGTGGGGTGGGAGTGTGTTGTGGACTTAACAGGACTTCTCTTTGGGGGAGAAAGTCACAGTAAGGAACTAGTGTACCCCAGGTGCTGGAAGGGCTACAGCTTGCAGGTAGTATTTAAGTCAGTGATTCTGTTCTGCCTTATTTGAGAAAGTCCCAAAAGTCCTGTTAGCAGATTCTTGGTGCTGTCATGAACAACAGAGCTAAGGTCTTTTCTTAATTTTCAGTCACAGCATCCTATAAGTTTTTTAGTTCATTCAAGAAGTGCATTCCTTTCATTTAACAAACTTGTGTTCTTGAGCTGGTTCTGTTTATTCAAGTTACATTTACCTTATCTCCAAGCCTGGTAAATAGATCTATCTTACTAAGAATTCTTATTTTTTGCTGTTTAAATAGGAACTGAGAATTGGAAGCATTCATACTAATTCCTGCTCCAATACCAGGAGTGGGGTAGTGGTGGTGGTAGTGGTATTTTGTTTCTTGCTTTTATTTTCCCCATATGCTTAAGCTTTTTCATACATTTAAAACTTCAAATACAGTGAAGTGCAATAGAGACCTGACTTCATGTATATTATATATGAGACTAGAGATAAAATATGGATTCCTTTTTTAAAAAACTTTATGTTATGGCTGGCTCAACCTGCTCCAGGGTTGGGGCTGGTGCAGCATGTGGTACCAGGGATTGAACCACAGTCCCTGTGGTTGCCTAAGCTTGCCTAAGCAGGTGCTTTAGACCACTGAGCTATCTCGTCAGCCCAAAATACGGATTCTTAAGATTGTAAATACAGTATGGGTTCTGAGTTCAGTATAGATAAAATGCTCTGGTTTCATGTTGTGTAGGGTTACAGATCCTTGCAGGCAGGTGGTCTGTAGATTCAGAGATGTGATAGGTCTGCCCAGTGTCCAGAAAAGCTATATTTTATATTTCTTCTTTGCCAGGTTGCAGAGGCAAAGTTAACATCCCATCCGAAAACACATCAAGGGAAACCAAGTTTTATCATCAAGACTCCAAAGGTAATGTCCTTTACCCCTCTTATTCCATTAGAATACCATGGAGAGGGCCAGTAAGATAGCAGTCTGAATCATCTGTTTAAAGCACCTGCTTAGGCAACTGCAGAGACTGCAGTTCGAGCCCCTGCATCACATGCTGCTCCAGCCCCAGGGCAGGCTGAGCCGACCATAACATAAATAAATAAAGTTTAAAAAAAAAAAAAAAAAAAAAAAGGATATCATGGAGAGCCAACTTCTGCTGTGTTTATCACTGTAACTTCTTCTCTCTCCTTTTGGCATAAGGAATGGAACTCAGGAACTTGCTCTTGCCAGGAAGGCACTGTGCTGCTGAGCTATAGCCTCAGCCCTGCTGTAACTTCTTATAATAACATTTTGAGTTAAGTTTCAAACAAAAGCAAAAAGAAAATCCTTTTCTATTCTTGACATAGGAAGTGAGGCTCAGAGTTACCTGAAGTAAAGAAATTTCGGGTTAAGATAATCCTAACTCCTTGGAGGCTGAGGCAGAAAGATGGTAAATTCAAGGCCAGTCTGGGACAATGTAGCTTATAAGATTCTCTCTCAAAAATAAAAAGGAGTAGGGATGTAGCTTATTGGTAGAGTGCTTGCCTAGCATATATAAGGTTTCATACTGTACAAAAAAGGGAAAGTGAGCCGGGCGTGGTGGCTCACGCCTGTAATCCCAGCACTTGGGAGGCTGAGGCAGGAGGATTAGTGCGAGTTCGAGACCAGCCTGGGCTACAAAAGTGAGCGCAGGACCAGCCTCAACTGCATAGCGAGACCCTGTCTCAAAAAGACAAAAAAAAAAAAAAAAAAGGGAAAGAAAAGGAAAAACAAAAAATTAAGTCTATACCTTACTATACTTTACATTATAACATTATAATTCCCTCGTCTTCCTCTTCCTCCTTCTTCCTTCTCTTCTTCTTCCTCCCCTTCCCCTTCCTCCTGTCCCTCCTCCTGTCTGTCTCTGTCTCTGTCTCTGCCTCAGTCTCTATCTCTATCTCTATCTCTGTTTCTGTCTCTGTCTCTCTCTCTGACAGGGTTTTCCTATGCAGGTCAGGCTGGCCTTGAGCTCACTGTGTAGCCAGGTTGGCCTTAAACTCGTAATGATCTTATTGCCTCAGCCTCTTGAGTGCTGGGATTGCAGATGTGTGCCATAATTCTGTGTTTTAAATGTATTTGTGTTTTGTTTGTACATGACCACTTTTGGTTTTCAGGGCACTAGGGATTTCAGTCCCCAGCAGATGGTTGTGAGGGAGAAAATTCTTGATATAGTTATCAGTTGCTTTAAACGTCATGGAGCAATGAGATTGGATACACCAGCACTTGAGCTAAAAGTAAGGGGGAAAAAATGTCTGGAAACCCTACCTTCTTTTTTTTTTAATCTTGCCTGTGTTCTAGAGTTATCCTGTGTTATCTGGAATTATGGCTCTTTCCAATTGTTCCCTGTAGGAAATGCTCACTGAGAAGTATGATGAGCAATGTGGACTCATTTATGATCTGGAGGATCAAGGTGGAGAGCTGTTGTCCCTGCGTTATGACCTTACTGTATCCTTCTAAGTGCTGGAGCCTGACTTGTTTCTGGAGTATGACTATAGGACATTAATGGCTCTGTTGGCAGTAGTCTTTACTTCTGATTTCTGCTGCAAGTCAATTCTCCCAGTAGATACTGACCTGGAGACCTCTCATTTAACTCTGTGTCTATCAAGATCCCTTGGGGAAGCTTGCTGAAACATACTTCTATCTCCAGGGATTTTTAATTCTGGAGTAGGAGTGAGATTCAAAATCTTGCATTTTTAATTAGGCATCCTTGGTAATTAAAGTGCATTTGGTCTTTGGCGTACACTTACAGAAACAAAGGTTTGGGGCTGGGGAGATGGCTCAGTAGAATAAGCATTTGCCTGGTGAGCACAGGGCCTGAGTTCAATCCCTGGTCCCCCCCACCAAAAAAAAACAAAAACAAACCAGAAACAAAGGTTTGATATTAGAGACAAATTCAGGCTATGAAACCTGACCACTTTACATTTAGAAAAAGCTAAATCTTGGTCTGAATGGGAGGGAATGGCTAGTACCTTGGATCATTTCTCTTCTGCTTAACTTTCAGTTTTGCTAGGTCAGAGTCCTTCATTTGACACTATTTAGTATGTTTTGAATACCAAATACTGTGAAGTCTTCAGGATAATGGGAAACAAGATGGAGAAGGTCCTTTTTCTCATATATTGGATTATGTCAAATAGAGGTCTAGACCCATTTAGTGTCTGTACACTGGAACTAAGCATTGACTGCCGTATTTTCCTTAACCTAGTTACGTGAGGTCCCTTTTGCTCGTTATCTGGCCATGAATAAACTGAAGAAGATGAAACGATACCAAGTTGGAAAGGTGTGGCGAAGGGAGAGTCCAGCTATAGTCCAAGGTCGCTATCGGGAGTTCTACCAGTGTGTAAGTGGCCTGATGAAGACAGCATGGTTTGATAGTTAGCCAGGGAATTGGTGGATCAGTGGAGGTTTTTTCTGGTCTTCTTTGCTGTAGGATTTTGATATTGCTGGTCAGTTTGACCCTATGATCCCTGATGCAGAATGCTTGAAGATTATGTGTGAAATCCTAAGTGGGTTGCAACTGGGAGACTTTCTCATTAAGGTAAGACTAAGACTCAGTGAAAAGTCAGGATTTGGCTGTGTGCACTTGTGTGTATGTATGTATGTATGAGTGCTCCTCCTGTGAGATTTCCTTTTTATACCCTGTACAAGTCAGAGAGTTAGGAACCACCATTGTTTTTAGGGAAAGGACCTTGACAGGACCTGTTGGTTTCATTGAGTTTACAGGTCAGTGACCGGCGGATTGTGGATGGGATCTTTGCTGTCTGTGGTGTTCCTGAAAGCAAGTTCCGTGCTATCTGTGCTTCAGTGGATAAACTAGACAAGGTAACAAAGACCTTAACTAGGTTTTGTTCTGTTCAGAAATTTATATCATTAGAGAAAAATAAAGAGGTAATGCATGAAGTGAGCTGAATATGAGTAGAAGGACACATTCTGATGCATGACCTGAGTTGTACTGTGGTGATTGTGACTGGATTTCTTAGTTGCCTCTGATTTTTCTGAGTATACTAGTAGCTAATCTAGGATCACAATAATAAAGAAATAAAATGTTTCTTTCCAGCAAGAGAACAAAGGATTTGGCTGATGTAATGTTTGGGTGTTCATGCAGATATCTTGGAGAGATGTGAGACATGAAATGGTGGCAAAGAAAGGCCTAGCTCCTGAGGTGGCTGATCAGATTGGGGACTATATTCAGCAGCATGGTAAGAACCAGGATTTTTAGAGCTGTGACAAAATTAGGCTGAGGGTCACCAGTGTTCAGCTTTTACCTCTGAATCAGCTCCCTTTTGTTGATGTGCTAAGTTCTAGAATCTGGCCTAAAATTGATTACCCTTTTACTGACTGTAACTACTTTGTGTCTTTATATGACAAAGGTAGAGGAGGGTGTAGTTGTCATTTTTGTAAAGAAGAAAGAAAAAAACACCCCAACACCAAGAAGACTAACTAAAATACTGCTTAAAGATCAGTTTGGTAAAGCACATCTTTTAAAGGCACAGCCTTCTTTTCCACCACTTTTCTCTAGGTGGTATATCTTTGGTAGAGCAGATGCTGCAGGATCCCAGACTATCCCAGAACAAGCAGGCCTTGGAGGGGTTAGAGTCCCTGAAGCTTCTTTTTGAGTACTTGACTTTATTTGGAATCACTGAGAAGGTAAGCTGAGTTGGGAGTAGACCTGCTGAATTTGAGAGCCGAGCTTGGGGGTTGTTGCAGTCTGGTGTGCGACTGATTAAAACCTCACCCCACAGATTTCCTTTGATCTGAGTCTTGCTCGAGGCTTGGACTACTATACAGGAGTGATCTATGAAGCAGTTTTGCTACAAACCCCAGCTCAGGCTGGAGAGCAGCCCCTGAATGTGGGCAGTGTGGCCGCTGGAGGGCGCTATGATGAGTTGGTGGCCACGTTTGACCCTAAGGGCCATAAGGTGCCATGTGTGGGGCTGAGCATTGGAGTAGAGCGAATCTTCCACATTGTGGAACAGAGGATAAAGGTATGTCTTAGAAAGGGGTGAGATGTTGCTAGAGACCTAAAAACCCATTTTTAAAGGTGTAGTCTTACAGTTCTTTTGTTTTGGGAATTTCTTGTGCAAGGGACATTTTCATTGGTTTTACTTTTTTCTCTGTCACTTATCAGACTTCTGGTGAGAAAGTACGGACCACGGAGACCCAGGTGTTTGTGGCCACACCTCAAAAGAACTTTCTCCGTGAACGGTTAAAGTTAATTGCAGAGCTTTGGGATGCTGGGATCAAGGTATGGTGCAGCTTACATCTGATGTATCAGGGTATATGTGGAACTCAGGAGCGAGAGTGACACTTAAGGCCTTTTTGCTAGCAGAGAGCTAGCCGCTTATTTTTAGCTTTTAAAAAATACATGTTTTGGGGGTTTGTGTGCTGTGATTACTAATAAGTCCCCTATTTTAACCCTTTCCAGGCAGAGATGCTATATAAGAATGACCCCAAACTGTTAAGCCAGCTACACTACTGTGAGAATGCAGGCATTCCCTTGGTGGTGATTATTGGTGAGCAAGAACAGAAAGAAGGAGTCATCAAGCTCCGGTCAGTGGCTACCAGAGAGGAGGTGAGTGGGGCTGGTAAAAATAGAAGCAAACAGGTGTTTTTCTCTTTTTCTAATTTTTTTAAGAATATGTCTTCTGGGTGAGGAAATATCTTCAGGGCTAGTAGTGGTAGAGATATGGCTGGGGAGATAGCTCAGTGGCTTAAGCAGCTGCTTGGCAAGCACAAGGTCCTGAGTTTGATCTCTAATACAAACAACAACAACAAAAATAGTGGTAGAGTTGAATGACGTCCCATCTCAAGCAACCATTGTAGCCAGCAAGTATTGCTAAGTGGGCAGGAGGAGTACAAATGAAATCTGCATGGGTGTTTTGATACTATTCAATAAAATAAGCATAGGTTAGGTGTTTGACTCCATTTAGTCTTGAGGGTTGACATTCTCCCAGTCAGCTTATTCCCTAGTGCTTCTATAAATTATGGACAGATGCACAGTAAATTGAATCTAGAAAAATATTGGCTCAAAGCTAGAGTCACTTTCTTATTTGTCACTTGAGAACTCTTGTGTTTCAGGAGGCCATTAAACGGGAACATCTTGTGGCTGAAATTCTGAGGAGACTGTCTCAGTCTTGATCCTTGCCTGATTGTTATCTGGTGCTCTTGGTACAAAAGCTTTCATCTAACATTGAGTTCCTGATGTACTTCACAATAGTTGGCCAGCATGGGTGATAAGTGCCTTCAGCCTCCTTTCTCCTTGAATAGAGAAGGATATGGGGACTCCTGGACTCATGTAAAAAGCTAGTCCTCATAGAGGCAGACATAATATGTGAGAGAGACATGTGTTGCTGAAGGTGAAGATTTGAAGTACCATTGATGCTACCTTGAAGTGCTAAGATTGTTGCTGTGAGCAAGGCTCTCGAAGAGTCCTCTCCAGGTTGAAGACACTGAACCAGTGTGATCAGAAGCGATACTTACCTTTACACTTAGCATTGGAACCAGATTCTGGGAAACTTGTCTATATCCAGCCTTTGGCTTGTCTGAGTTCTGGGAATTCACCAAGATGGACAGTGACATTTTTCTGCTTTGAGGACAGAAATAATGTATAATCCCAGGGGTGTGGCAGTCTCTGTATTAATCTGGCATATTTTTAGCCTATTTTCTGTGAAACAGTGAAGATCTGGAATTTTAAAGACCATTTCCTGTTCTAGAATTACTGTTCTAACATTCCATACCTTTCCATAAAGGCTGTTCTGGAAGTGGCTGGATATTATGGGTTTTATTTTTTTTGGTGGAAGTGGGGATTGAACTCAGGCCCTTGTGCTTGCCAGGCAAGCACTTATTCTACTGAGCTATCTCCCCGGCCCCTGGATAATACGTTAAATAAAATGTTAGTTATAGTAGTTTGTTACCAAGGAATTCATTTGCATAGGCCATAGAAAATCCTTGAGTGCATGCTGGAGAATTCTGTGAGCTAGGAGTAACGTCTGTGGTGATACATTATGTATTCAGCAAGGAAGCAACTGTAGTTCTTCCCCACAGTTTGGAGATACAGTCATGTCGCTAAAAATAAACATCTAATGAGCTATTTGCCAGAGTGGTTCACTTAGGACAGGGGTTCTGAACTGGTAGACACTACAGCCCTACTGGCTAGTGGGAATAGGGCTGCATAGCACAGAAGGTGAGTGGCTGGTGAGCCAGTGCAACTGCCACCATCACCTGAATTACCACCTGAATTTTGCCTGTTGTCAGATCAGCCTCAGCATTACATTTTCAGAGCAGCACAGCCTACAGTGAACTACATATATGAAAGGTCTAAGTTGTGTGCTCCTAATGAGAATTAAATTCCAAAACCATTCTTCCCCCAAACTCCCTTCCCAGGTCTATGGAAAAATGTCTTCTAAAAATAGCCGGGCGTGGTGGCGTACGCCTGTAATCCCAGCACTTGGGAGGTGGAGGCAGGAGGATCGGTGCGAGTTCGAGACCAGCCTGGGCTACAAAACTGAGCTCAAGGCCAGCCTCAACTGCATAGTGAGACCCTGTCTCAAAAAAGACAAAAAAAAAAATAAATAAATAAAAATAAAAATCCACGTAATTCGCCAGGTGTAGTATGTGCCTATAATTCTAGCACTTGGGAAGCTGAGTCAGAAGGATCACTGTGGGTCTGAGGCCACCCTGGGCTACATACTTCAGGAACAGCCTGAACTACAAAGCAAGACGCTGTCTTAAAAGCAAAACAAAAAATCCCCCCAAAATAATGAAACTGGTCCCTGGTGCAAAAACAGCTGGAGACTGCTGTTTTAGGGTATTGCTGATGACTTGCCTTCCCCAGTCCAATTATAGTGATTAAATCATGCATTACAGACTAGACAACTATAATGTCCAGCTAAAGGAAAAATGAGTTAACCAAGGGTGGCATTGTCAAAAATGAACAAACAAGAGACCAGTGCTAAAAGCCTAAAGAATGTCTTCTGGGTGAGGAAATATCTTCAGGGCTAGTAGTGGTAGAGGACTCTAGAACTCCTAAAAAGACTTGAGCCTTTAAAAAGTTTCAGTAGGACGGTTGCAAGTTCGAGGACAGCCTGGGTAAATTCATTGCCTCAAAAAATAAGAGGTTGGGGTCGGGCGTGGTGGCGCACGCCTGTAATCCTAGCACTTGGGGGAGGCTAAGACAGGACCGGTGTGAGTTCCAGACCAGCCTGGGCTACAAAAAGCCAGCCTGGGGGCCCGGCGGGATGGTCTGTGGTCTAAAGCGCCTGCTTGGGAAAGTTTGGGCGGCTTCAGGGATTGTGGTTCGACCCCCGGCACCACATGCTGCGCCAGACCTGCCCTCGGGGCAGGCTGAGCCGGCCATAAAAAGAGTGAACAAAGGTTCTGAAACAAGAAAAAAAAAAAAAAAAAAAAAAAAAAAAAAAAAAAAAAAAAAAGCCAGCCTGAACTGCATCGAGACCTTGTCTCAAAAAGACAAAGAGGCTGGGGATGTAGCTCAGTGATAAAAATGTCCCTAGTTCAATCCCCAGAACTCTAGTACTGAAGAAAGAAAAAGGGCTCAGGAATGCAGTGTTTATTAGCTTACTTCTGCGAGCAGTGCTTCCAATGTTTTCTCCTTCGTAAAATAGAGGAATTAAACAGTCCTTCATGGTAGGTTTGAAAGCCACGGCCAAAACAAAACACATTAGCACGCGCCCTTACTTCCGCGTCGCTTCATACTCCCGCTGCGCCTGCGCCTTCCTCTGTGGCGGAGGCGGGGCCGACACGCCCGGTTCAGAAGCGCTCCGGTCCTTGAAAACTGTGAACTTATTGGAGAGCGACCTTGCCTTACGGCTTTCGTCAGCTTTTTACGGCATTTTCCGGCTTCCCATTCACTTCTCGGTGAAGATGGCGTCAGGCAGCGGGGTAGGTGTTGTGTGTGAGGAGGTTTGTGGGTTGCGGGGCCGGGTGGGTGCCATCTCAGCGCGGAATAGAGACGCACGCTGGCTTCCGGACACCTCTTCGCGAACCCAGGGTCCAGGTTTGAGAATTATCCCGTAAGGCCCTGACGTAGGGACCGTGAAATCGCGAAGGTCTCGGGTTGGGGTCTTGAGGCGACTTCAGCTTCCTTCCTGGTGAGGTCCAGGAAGGCTTCGTTTTCGAAAGAGCCTGGGGCCGTCTTGTTCACAAGGCCGCAGTTTCCTCAGTTTCTTTAGGGGTCCGGACACGACTAGTGACGGATCTTCAGCGCTTTTTTTTCTACAGACAAAAAACTTGGACTTTCGCCGAAAGTGGGACAAAGATGAATACGAGAAGCTTGCTGAGAAGAGGCTCACAGAAGAGAGAGAAAAGAAGGATGGTGGGTGTCCACTTCATCAGGGGCTAAGGGTGTCATGGAAGCGATGGAGAACGGGCGGGAGTTAAGATGAAGCCATCCTCGTACCCCGTGTCACTGGCGATGTTGCCGGCCATGCCCTCGGTTTCCAACCATTCCTCGGTTCGGAACGCCCCACAGTTACAGTGAGGAGATGGACTGAAGTGGTTTTGAGGCGTTCTTCAGCCATGCTATCCTCTGCTTTCTTTGCTGTCTCTTTGCTTGGTTCATGTAGTACTTTTCTCAAGGACAGAGGGCCCTGGAATTCTTAGTATGTCAGAAGAAGTTAAGTGGAGTATTTTGCTGTTGAACAATTACAGCTATGGATGATACACTCTATGAAATTTCTTGAAGAGGAGGACATTCTTGGTCCAATCAGAATCCTTCCTTGTAGTCTTGAGAAAAACGCTGGTACTCACCAGGAACAAGTGATTGTTTCATCTAGTGCTTAGTGGTGCTATTACTTTGTCCCAGTAGCGTCGAGGAGTTGTGTACCTCTCCTACACAGATTCCTTTTCAAACATTCTGTTTCCATACCACTTTCTCACACTTTCAGCTTTTGTGTAAGATACGTAATACAGTGCTTGAAATGCCAGTTACATAAACATCTGATTTCTGAATGTTGTCCCTTTTAAAAATTTGACCCAAAGCCCCTAAATCCCATTTTGTGTTATGCTTAGGGTATCTGGCTAAAAGCATTACTGGTGCGCTTAAGCCTCTTTTGAAAAGTTTGCTTCTTGAGAAAATTTAGAACTCCATTCCTACCTCAGTGAATTTTTTGTTTTTTAATATATTTAGTACAGGTCTCAGTAAACATTTTGGACTCCTAGTCATCCTCCTGTTTTCAGCCTCCCAAGGGCTGGGGTCACAGGCATATGCCACCGTGCCTAGTCTCAATCACCATCTCAGTGTGCCCCAGGGGTGGGACCAGCCTGGCACCACAGGAACCTCAGTCCCTGTGTCTGCCTTTACTCTGCTGAGCTATCTGACCAGCCCCAGTCAATTTATTATTATTATT